>CAUYLG010040734.1:0-35648 GCA_963573385.1 Cacajao melanocephalus
GTGGCTCCTCCGCCGGGAATCTCCTAGTCTGTGGGCAACAAAAATTTGTCTGAAAGTGCGGCGTCCACTCGCTCTCTGCGCTTTCACTGGGAGCTACAATCCTGAGCTGTTGTTAATCGGCCATCTTGGATCTCTCTCCCATATAAAGATTTTAATGAAAATATAATTTTGATTATAATATAAAGGATATATACTGCTTTTTCAGTAAATATTAGAACAAAAATATTTCTCTAAGTTATGAATTATTCATAAACATTATTTAAAATGATGTAAAAATATTTCACCTAATATATTTCATCATAGCAGAGGTAACTTAATGATCCTACATTTTAGAATTTTTTTTTGGGTTCTGTTAGGTACATCTTTATGCTAAACCCTTTTCTGTTTTAAAAATTTTATTTGTGAAGTCTAGATTTCCAGAAGTGAAAATGGTGGGCGGGTCGGAGGACATGAACAGTGACGACTTTTGATACTTGTTGCCAAACTTTTTTCAAAAGCCAAATTTATGAAGTCAAGCCAGTGTATCTGTGTGTTTGCTTCAGCCTGTCCTGGCCATCCTTGACATAACATTTTAAAAAAGTTTAAATAAACTTGGGAGCTTTGGAAGCGTCTGTGTAACTTGGCAGGACCCGTGGGCTGGAGCAGAGGTTCCAGCTGCAGCTGAGGAACTCTCTCCTTTGTGAAGTGTTTGCTTCCAGCTTGATAGTAAATGAAGAAGGCTTTGGGTAATGGCTGGAGAGAGGGTGAAGAGATTCAATTTCTCTTCTTTCTTCACTGCCATTCTTATATATATGTAGAAACAATCTTAAATTTATAGAAAAGATACAAATACAGGACAAATACTTTTTCCTCTTGAACTAATTTGAGAGAAAGTTACCTTAATAATGTCCCATTGCCCCCAAATACTTTGGTGTGTATTTCCTAAAAACAAAGATATTCTCCTATTGAACCATAACATAACCAATCAAACCGTGAAACTAACATTGATACATTACTGCCATTTAATATTCGTATTGTATTTATGTTTCACCAATTCCTTAATATCTGTTACAGCAAAAGAGTGTGTTCAAAATCACATGTTGCATTTACTTATCTCGTTGTGTCAATGTGGAATAGTTATTTGTCCTTTGCTTGGTTTTCATGACCTTGATGCTTTTGGAGGGCACAAGCCAGTTACTTTGTAGAATGGTCCTCAACATTGGTTTGTCTAATCTTTTGTTTAAAATAACACTCAGGTTACACCTCTTTGGTGTAACCTCACAAATGTGATTCTGTATTCCTTCCATTACATCTTATAGGGAAGCACAGGTTTTTGAAATTTTTCTGTAGGAATGTTCACTTCGATCACTTCAGGTGGTGTTTGTTAGGCTTCTGCACTGTAAAATTATTCTCTTTCATTGATAGGTATTGGTGGGGAGATATTTTGAAACCATGTAAACATACTGTTCCTTATGAATCAATCAGCTTCTTTATTTTTTCTTTATCTCTTCATTCAATTGTGTGTTTTATTATGGATTCATGGATTCCTGTATTCACTGGAGTTATAATCTATTACCATCATTACTTATTTTGATGCTTAAATTATCCCTGATTTGGTCAGTGTGAATTCTTGCACACTGACATCTATGTTCTTTTCAGGTTTCCATCGTTTTTTGACACTTTCTTACTTTCTGATACAAGATATTCTTGGTTCATAGCATACTTTGCCTGCTCCAGCCCTGGAATCTACCAGTTTTCTGAGGAAGTCTTAGTCTTTTTAATGGAGAATGTTATTTAAGAACAAAAATTTGGGTGCTTTGTGTACCCATTGTTGTTAGGGTGTCATGCTTTCAGAACTGAGGAATGTGTATGCATATGTATATGTGCATTTATGTCTATATTTTTATAACATCTCAATTGGAGATATATATATTTCCACTGATGTCTACAATTCCAATTCTATAGGGTTTATTCTTATTTTCTCCCTTTCCCTATTTATTCTTCTTGGGCAGTGACAAACCTGATTCCTATTACTATGTACGTATGTATGTATGTGATCCATCTCCACGTGTGTAACCAATCTCTCATCACTGTGGCTGCTGTCCTCCCTCCCCATCCCCATGCCCTCCTCACTGCATCCGTACTCTCCCACCCCGTGCCAGGCTACCTGGCCATGTAGAAGCCCTCCTTACCTTACTAGAGCTTTGATCCCTCTGCCAGTTCACCCCACCCCCACCCCACTTCTGCAGGTCACCTCGCTCCCTTTCTTCCTAGCTTCCCTTGTGTTAGGACTGAATTGATAGGAAGAGGCATAGCTTTTATCTCTCCAGACCTTGTGGCTCATTCAGAGAATAATACAAACTTGGATTAGCTCATCCTTAACCAAGAAGGAAAGGAGAAGCTGGAGCTTTTCCCTGAGGCTTTGGTGTTTCCCTTTCAAATGGAGGTTTTTCACCCAAGTCCCACATCACATATACAGGATCTCTTTCTGGTTGTTAGTGCTTCTAAGATGCTGAGTGGAAATCCGCTGAGCCTCCTGGGCTTCCAGGCAGCTGGGGCAAGTCCTATGTACTCCTGAAGATGCTGGTTCCAAGACAAAGAATATGGGGTGCAGGCAACTTAGTAGAGAAACTGAACAAGACCACCACCTTCACGTTCTATCCCAGACTGGGGAGGGGCTCAGAAAAGGTACCTTGGTTCCATAGGTGGACAGATGTCTTTCTCTGCTGCTCCCCAGCTTGATTGCTCCAGTGCAAGCTGTTATCCTTTGTCATTTTGTCTTTGGGTAGGGAGGACTGGACTCCATCTCAGCTGGGAGTCGGGGACTGGTGGGGGAGGTAGGGAGAGTAGTGACTATTAGGAGGTTGGGGAAGGGGTGTTCTTTAAGTTTCCTGCTAGGGTTAGTCACAGCCACAGGGTTTCTTTCAGGGGATCTTGTTCTACCCATGGGAATGCCAGAGGTTCCCAACTGAAGGGCTCCAAGGTTGGGTGGAGGGCAAGGGTGGCAGCTGCAAACCTGGGTGCAGTGGACAGATTGTTGAAAAGGATGAGGGTATCTTACTCTCTTAATTTGCACTAGAAATATATTTATGCATGCTACTTTTAGCAAGTAATTTTCCTGGTGCCATTTTTCTCAGTCCTCTGATGGTATTTCATTTATCATTAATTTTTTAATATTATTTTTGATAGCCACCACAATGTTTGAAGCTGGAAAGGACAAAGTTAATCCAGATGAATTTGCTGTGGCGCTTGACGAAACTCTTGGAGACTTTGCGTTCCCAGACGAGTTTGTCTTTGATGTTTGGGGAGTAATTGGTGATGCCAAACGAAGAGGATTATGATGTGAACACTCCATCTCTGAAGAAACAAACCATTGTTCTTTTTTTCTTCTTTTTTTCAAAGTTCCATAAGACCTGTTTTTGGACACCTTTATACAAACTCTGGTTTAGTTTCATGTGTATGGAATGTATTCTTTGAAATATAATTTTGGTAATTTTGATTTGTGGGCACTTTTTAATGTTGCTTATGTAGTATGCTTAAGAGAAATGACCTAAATAAGGATCAATTGTAATATTCATTCAAAAGGTTTTTAAAAGTAAGTTTTAAGGAGTATTTCTAGGTAGATGATTTTCTTCTCCATCAATGCCCATGCTTTGTTTTTCTTATATAAATAGTTGATTTTAATAGCTTGGTAGTTTTTTTGCAAAATTTTAATGTAAAGTAGGATTGGAGTATGGTTTACTTCATAGCATCTTCATTTTGTTATCCTGCTTTGAACAGGATATGTTCGGGAAAAGCAACGTGAATTATGCCCCTTACTGGTCTAGAAGCATTTTTTTTTTTTTTTGATCCTGTGAATAAGGGAAGGAAGATTCCTGTGGTATGTTGATTTCTACGGCCCACTTTCTCTCTTTGTAAAACAAGGATTTATTGATTTTCTTGTATGCTTCTTTATACATGCTCTTAAAACTTGTGGTTGAAATCTGCTCTGTGTGTTTCTGCATGTGTAAAAGAAGGGTAAGAAAAGAGGTGGGGAGGGTAGAACTACTTGCATTTTTTTTTTTTCAGTACTTAAAACATTATTTCTTTTTTTCACTCCTAGCTACTTTTATGTTAGCTTTTATAAGCACTCCAGGGAAGGTTTTATATTCTTTGTAGAGTTTTTTGGAAATATATTTACTCAAAATAATTATATTTGAGAACTTTTTTTTTTTTTTTTTTTTTTTTGGTTAAACAGCAGCCCTTTTTGGTCCCTAAACTTTAGAAGAGATGCTATCAGAAATAGATTTCCTTCCAGTGGAAATAAAGGAGGAAGGGAGAGTTGAGAAATCTATTAGTCTATTATTTTAGAGTTTTAACACACTCCTCTGAACCTTACATTACAGAGAAAATTGAGGGTAAATGACTGTCTTATCACTCTTATTTGACATTTTATAGGTGTAAGAGAAATGGAAATGAATGGTTTCAACAAAGATCCTTTAATACAGCAGAGCACGGTGTGACCAAGCATCTTTGTAAAGTGTTAGATGAAAAATGCTGTGTGCTGCCACGGCGATCAGAAATAATAACCTGTTAGCGACGTGTTCTAGGAAATCAGAAGTAGTTCTCTTTTCATGCTGGGTTATTGCGTAGATAACTCTTGCTTTTTGGTAAAACTTTAGTTTTACTGCCATCCACTCCTTTTTCAAATGAGCTTAATGCCATAAAGCTGAAGCTGATATTCTTTGATTAATTTGAAATCTGCACAGAAGCTGTTTTAGTCATTAATATGTAACAAAAGTAGCTTATAGAATATGGTTTGTCTTATGGCTCTTGCTCATCATTTGAAAATAAAATCCAGCTAAAGTTGTAATTTGTTGGTATTTGTTTAGTGGGTTCATTGTGGAGGTTCTGGAATACCTATTAATTCTTTTTTTTTTAAATTGCATTTTAGGTTTTGGGGTACGTGTGAAGAACATGCAAGATTGTTGCCTAGGTACACACATGGCAGTGTGATTTGCTGCCTTCCTCCCCATCACCTATATCTGGCATTTCTCCCCATGCTATCTCTCGGAATACCTATTAATTCTTAATAATACCTCTCTTGGAAAGACACAAAAAAAGACCTGCTATTTTTAGGGATAAGATGACTTATCCCATAGAAACATTCCACTTTAAATGACAGCAACAAAATAAATTTCTCAGCACCAGATATTAGATTTGAAAGAAGTCATTGTTCATTATTGATGGATGTCAGTTTCTCCTTCCTTTTTGAGTATGCATGAAGACACACTTGATGCTGATTCCCTGTGATTTATGGAATGTCATTTTCATAATGAGCTTTCTAGAATTTGTGTGTAGGTTGCGATAGCCATGTGCAGCTGTAACTATACTTGTCTGTTAGCATTCAGTGGACCATTATCATTACTATCATCATATTACCTGCACTTCAACTGGGCCCAAGTACTCTATATACTACCTGTAATAGGTTTTCCCTTAAAATATCCTTGTCTTTCACCTATTTAGCTAAACTGATAACAAGGTCAGTTTATGTCATTTTGTTCCCATACCTGAAAATGCATCTATTTGTGAGCTTTCTGCCTTTTTGTAACTCTCAGTGCACAAAAAGGGTCTGTTTTTAGTGCAGTCACATAATATATAAGTGTGGGATACCCTTCTGCAGCTTTAATGAGACAAATCACTTTTTAAAAAACATTCCATTTTATTGGCATCACTAGACATTTTCAGGACCCTGTCCTTTTCTCTTGTTCTGTAGGCTCTTTTTAAATGGAGCATGATTATTTTATTTATTCTTGATTTCCTTTCATTGAAAACAACATCTTTCTTCTTGGAATGGCCACTAAGAGCACATAATGTGTTTTCTTTGGCTGTGGCAGAAAACGCAAGTGATATTTATATGTTGGGATTGATGAGGCCTTCAACATAGCTGAGTCCTAATCAGATGTGTATACTCTCATAATTACAAATAGGTACATGCTGGGTTGCTGTGATGTTTCAAAAATATAATTATATAATTAAGATGTAAACTCTTTAAGAATTCAATTATAAAAGCAATAACCAGTTAACCTCTATTTGGAGCTGCTAGATCCACATTGTGACTGAAAACTAAAGAGAAAATTTTTCAAATGATGTGTAATTTGCAGTATTTTCCCTTGTAACTTTAGCAAAAAGAAAACACACTTTATTTAGTCCCATGTTATTTATTTATTTATTGACACGGTCTCACTCTGTTGCTCAGGTTGGAGTGTAGGTATTTGATCATGGCTCACTGCAGCCTTGACCTCCCCAGGCTCATGTGATCCTCCCATCTGAACCTCTCAAGCAGCTGGGACTATAGACATGTGCCACTATGACCAGCTAAGTTTTGTACTTTTGTAGAGATAGGGTTTTGCCATGTTGTCCAGGCTGGTTTTAAACTCCTGGGCTCAAGCAGTCTTCCTGCCTTGGCCTCCCAAAGGGATTAGAGGCATGAGCTTCTGTGACTGCCAGTCCCATGTTATTTATTGCTAGACCTTCATCACTTCTAGAGACTCCCTGGTCTCCTTCAATTATCATTGCCTGTCTAGCATAGTAGCAAAATGAATTTCATCAGCAAAATGGAGTTTTCAACAAAATGGTTCTTCTACAAAGACTACAGTTATCAATGAAAGATGTAAAAGATTGATTATATCATCGCCCTTTTGCTCCCTGATGCATCTAAATATATATGGATACCAGTAGCATTGCCATTACTTTAATGGAGATACTAGGTTAGGACAGTTAAGTGTTTTACCCAAGCTATTAATGAATAAAGGCATAGGAGATGCTATTCAACTCACATTCCCAAGTATTAATGCCCTGTATAAAATGCACATTTATTAGTTTCTTGACACAGTTTGAAGGAGATAAAGTAACTACAAGTTCTTACAAATGTCATGATGATAAAATGTTTCTAAAATTGTGAAGCGTACAAAACGGCACAGCCTGTCCTTACCCTATTACCTGAAAAACCTAGTTCTGTGAAATGGCTGATGGTTATTATCTGCTAGGAGTGCGAAAATTGAATGTGACATCTTTATTTCAATTGGAGACAGCTTCATAAGACTTAAGTATAGCTACAGGTATTTTTGAAGCAGTAACAAAAAGCAGAAATTAGAAAAAAATTTTTAAAGATCGTTTTGAGTAAATATTTAATGTTTTGAATGGTTTGTGCCATGCAATAGTATCAACTATATGCAGATAAAACATTCTATTTTTGTGGGAAAAAGTTTTTCTTTTTTTAATTAAAATCATTACTTTAAAAACTTTTTTGAGATTGAAGTTTGAGGGTCTCTTAATGTATGAAATTGTAAATTATGTTTTGGTTACCATTCTAAAATGTATTGTTTACTATATTTATGTTGACAGATGTACAGATTTAGTCACATGTTGATCAAAAAGTGAATTATTTGTAAAGTTATATAAATATATATACAGATATATAAATACATATATATTTTTTTTGAGACAGAGTTTCAGTCTTGTTGCCCAGGCTGGAGTGCGATGGTGTGTTCTTGGCTCACTGCAACCTCTGCCTCCCAGGTTCAAGCGATTCTTCTGCCTTAGCCTCCCAAGTAGCTGGGATTACAGGTGCATGCCACCATGCCCAGCTAATTAATTTAAAATATGACTCCTAAAATAAGAACTTTTTCATGAAAAAACTGATGAATATTTTCATCATAAGTACAGTTTTAATAATTTTAGATTCTTTCATATTATTTAAATAAATGATAAGGATAACACATGTGAATGTTCAGGCTTTACATTTTTAACATATCTTTGGTATATTTTTTCTTAACATATTTTATGCAAGGTATAACCTCTAAGTTCTATTTAAAATCCCCAAATCATTTGCCTTGATTCAGTAAAAATGCATAGATAAGCACTACCATAATACTCTTAAGATAAAATAGTCATAAGCTGTTTCTATTATAAGATGGAGGTTTACCCAGGGTGACTTTATCTTTTGTTCCTTCATTCAACGAATATTGTGGCATTAGTTTCCAAACAATAGTGCAAGTCAGCAAGTAGAAGAAATGTCAACCTGTAGTTGTTAGGTAGTATGCCTTTGGGATTTATTATCTTCATTGATACAGTTTGAAAGCCCTGTTAGAGCTGTTGGAAATCCTTGCAAATACCATGCTAATTCCATATGTTAAGAGGGGGCCCACCAATCTGCATTTTGACACATCCTCCAGGTGATCCTAATGGAGGTGAATCCTGGACTTTTACTTTGAGGTCTCTGAAGGCTCTGACCTAGCACTAGGGTGAGAAGATAGACATGACTGCAAGAACTTATGATCTATCAAGGTAAGCAGAGACATGAAGAGATTTCTAATACAATTGGTTATGTGCTAACATGGACTATAAGGTAGTATGGCAAAAAGCTGCCTATGACAGTAGGATATCTCTTAATTTTACAAAGTAGCCAATTTTCTAAATATAACTTGGTATGCTGAAGTAATTGGTTACTTTAGTGAAATAGAATTCTTGGTTGACACACTATGGATTAACCCATATGATGGTTTTGCTTCAGTTTACATGCAGTGTTTGATGCTTACCAATGATACAAATAAATAGTAGCTATTTACTTACCCTTGTTAGGTGTTTTATCCTCTAGTTTTGCAGACGAGGATCTTCTGAAACAATGGGTTTCAAAGAACACTTTAGCTTTTCGTAGAATGGAATCGGTAGCCGTGATAAGAAGACTGGCCTCTCTTAAAGACAATGAGTGCTGTGGTTTTGATTATGGAAAAGCTAAGCTTATAAAAATGCTACTCTAATTCTCCTTGTCTAGATTTTCTCCTAGTGAGCATCCCTTCGTGTATGGGGTAGAGTACTGAACACGATTTATGCTTTATCTTATATGTCATCTGAAAAATAATGTTTCTGATTTATAAGAAGTATAGATTCAGTGAATTAATCTAGCCTTGGAAAGTGGTTTCCCTAAAAATTAGAAGTTCTACCCCCTTGTGGTTCAGATAGGTTGTTATATACATGATTTGATTAGTTTTAATTTTAATTTTAATTCTTAACAACTATTCAGTGAAAAGTAAACGGAGATATAAAAATGAAATAAACCAAATACTTTCTTTCCCATAAAACAAAACATGACCTCTTCTGCAGTAGCACTGGAGTAAAATGCAGAAATAAAATTCTGCAGATTTAGGGAATGGTGGAAGAATGCTGTGATACTTCAGCTTTGAGAGAAGGTCCATGGGCACATCGTAGCCATCTTCCGGCAACATCCCCCCCTCTTACCCTTTTCTTTGCTGACTCTCTTCTTCTTTATTTAGCCTCCCTCCCTGGAGGCTCCTCAGGCCTCTGACCAGGATTCCTTTCCCCCACCCCACCCTCTTTTCTTAGGTGACTCATTTATTCCCATGGCTTTTAACATCTTTATGTTTATGACTCCAAAGTATATATCCACAGTTCAGACCTCTCCTCTGAGCTCTGAACTCAATTCCACTTCTTCCTTGACATCTCCACTTGGTGTCTGGAAACTTTAGCATGTCCAGGATGAAACTTTAGATTTTTCTTAAAAGTTTTGTTTCCTTCAGTTTTCTCTGACAGGAAATGGCATCACAGTCACCCTCACTGCTCCTTAACTGGCTGCACCAAATTCATCAGCAAGTTCTTCTCATTGTGTCTCCAGACTACCTCCCCAGTATGCCCGTCCTTCTCGGTTTCACTGTCGCGTCTTGACCCCACCCCGTCACATCTCTGGGCTGCCTGCTCCTTCAGCTCCTGCCCTCCTCCATTTTGGACTGTGAAAATGCCGGACATGAGGGTGCAGCTCTTTTTTTTCCCCTAAGTGAGAATGTAAATGTCTCATTTCTTTCTTCTCTTGAAAGGTTTGATATTAAGCCCCTCTGTCTCTGAGGGAAGGGACACTTGTTTCTGGATGATTCGTCTTCTGCTACTGTAGGGCACACAGAGTCTACTGTGAGAAAGCTGGGAGGACGGAGGAGGCAAAAGGAAGAACTTTCACAGGTGTAGACTAGAGGCCAGAAAGAATGTGTGTATGTGTGTGTGTGTGTGTGTGTGTGTGTGTGTGTGTGTGGACAAAGTGATGTCTTTAGACTTTCAAATAGAGGAAAATTGCTTTTTTTTTTTTTTTTCTCATAGGCATATTGTGCCCACATGGAGTGTTTAGACTGACAGGAACAAAAGTCTTCAAAGGATTCTTGATCTCTCAGCATGGCACAGAACAAAAACAGTAAGACCCATGGTGACCACAGTGAGAGGTGATATTTGAGCACTGTTAGGGTTCTCCAGAGAGAAAGAAACAGTAGGATGGAGATATACATACATCTCCAAATAGAAACAATAGGATGGAGATATATATACACACACACACACACATTCAAATATATATGTGTGTATATATATATACATACATACACATATATATAGATGTACATATATATACACACACATATTCATCTCCACGTATATACCCACAGCCAAACATAAATATATAAATATGAACATTATAGGAACTGGTTCACATGGTTACAGAGGCTAAGTCCCCAAAAGTCTGTTGTCTACAATCCCAAGAACCAGGAAAGCTGGTGATGTAATTCAATGTGAGTCCTAAAGCCTGAGAACAAAGGGTTGGGGGGCGGCACGATGGTGTAAGTCCTGGTCTAAGTCTGAATATCCGGGAACCAGGAGCCCTGACGTCCAATGGCAGGAGAAGATGAATGTCCCAGCTCAAGTAAGGAGAGAGAATTTGCCCTTCTTGTGCCTTTTTTGTTCTCTTGAGGCCCTCAAAGGGTTGGATAATACCCACTTTGGGGAGGGTCATTTGGTTTACTCAGTTCACCAATTCAGATGTTCATTTCTTCTGGAAGCACTCTCCCAGACGCTCCCAGAAATAATGTTTGCCAGCATCTGGGCATCCCTTAGCCCAGTCAAGTTGACATTAAATTAACCACTGCAAGCACTCAAGCCGCTTGTAGAGGCTTGACTCATTGACCAGAGACTTACAGCATTCATAGAACCAGCGCTTCCCATCCGTTTTGTTCCCATCAATGTTTGCAGAGAATTTTGTCAGCAGCTTGCCTGTTACTGCCGAGCAGGAGTTTCACCCCCTCAGTCCAGACTTTTTTGGATTATCTGTGGATGCCCCACTCCCAGCCTCTTTATTTGCAATGACATGACCTAACACACATAAGACTTTGAAAATGAGAGGTGGTTCCTGAATACTGGTACAATGGTGGGGAAACCTTTGTGCCTGTGCTCGGGAGGCTGACCTCAACTAGTATGAGAACGCCGGCTGGGACGTAAGAGAATGCTACACGTTAATGGGATCACATCCCTCCTCTTCAAGCTTCTAAGTGGCCTCTACAGCCCTAACCACCCCATTGCCACGCTCCCCCTAGCGCTATGCTCTGGTTACATTGAACTTCCTTTCACTTTCAAACTCTTACCTTTCTTGGAGTTTTTTACTTGCTGTTTTCTCTGCCTTGAACACCCTTCCTCTTTTTGCATGGCCAGGTCCTTGTCTTCCTTCGGCTATTAATTTAAATGCTGCTTCTTTGGAGATGGCTTTCTTGATCTTCTCCCTTCCCTCGTTCTCTGTGTTCTCGATTTCAGTCCATGTTTGTTTCCATTATAACACATGGGTGTTTGTAATTATTTTATTTGTAGGCTTTCTGTACTATTCTCTACTTGAATATCAGCTTCTCAGGATGGGATCGTTTCTGTCTCTCTCACTGTAGTGGCTGCAGCAATTAACATGGAGCCTGGTGGTTACTGAACACTTAAAAAAATTGTTGATGAGGAACTGCAAATATTTGTTGAATGCTTACTGAGTGCCCAGCACAGGAAATGGATAACCTCACCTCATCTTTACCAACCCCTTAAGTAGGTAATGATTACCCCCACTTTAAAAAGGAAGAAACAGGCCCAGAGAGATTAAAGTATTTGCTCTAGGGCACATATTTGGTTAGTGGCAAAGACAGGATTTGAACCTGGTTTGAAGTCCTGAATTCTCTCCAAAGTTGATTCTGTTAATATTTTACCAGAACAATGTAAAATTTCCTAGTCACTTGACTAAGAAGGTTGAGTTGGGGATTAAAGCCTGGAGACCAGAGTTACAGATTCAATTAACTGCTCTCTATAGCCTGAGTGAGGGAATAGCTCCACAGAGGTCAGGCCAACACAAAGTAGATTTAAATGGTTATGTGATGGATTTTAGGTGAGAAATCATATGCTCAAGGGCTTTAGTGTTTCCTTAGGTTTGAAAATATTAATATTAGTAATTATTGTCTGGAATATTTTTTTAAACCCTGTGATCACTGGCATAATAAACTCTTGCTAGTATGACTTAAGGAAAAAGATTAAGACAGGAAAAATCCTGACCATTTCTTTAAAGATGAGGATGAAGGCTGGCCTTAGAATCCTTCTAAGCTTCTTCTGTTTAAGGTGATTTCATGGTTTAATTAATTTGACTCGGACGGTGGGTATTTTGCTTTCTGGAGTTATTATTGTTTATGTTTCAGAAAAAGATGATTGTTTTGTTTTTTAGGCTTTTTTTATGGTGGTATGAAAGAAAATTTTAAGAAGTAACAGCTTGTTATCAAATATCTTGTGTGCTATTTACCATTTGAAAATGGTATTAGCATTTGAGGTTTCGTGGACCATGGAAGGTTATTAACCACTTATAAAATTCTGAGATATTTAAGTTCTGAGAAATGAATTGGGAAGTTATATTGCTTCAGAAGCCCACTTCTGGACTAAAACTCCAATTTGTATGCCAAAGGGGCGAGTTTGTAGAGATGGTTCTAAATTCCCTTAATATATTTCCTACTCAATGCTTTCCTATACATAAAATCAGTCAATTTCAACATATTAACTTGTGAGTTAATGAATAAGGAATACTTGTGAGGCTTCCCTCATTCAATATTGAACTCAGACTGTAACTGTATTGATTTTAAAAATGAAATCAATCATGTTCCTTTCCAGAGAATCAAATATTCATTTGTAATTGGGACATGTTTATTGAATTCCAATTTCAATGAGGTCTGGCAAAATTCTGAAGTAGGAAGACCGTCTGAAATAGAGACAGTGGCATTTTAAAGAGGGCTTATTCTGAAATCCTGTGGAGTGTGTCTGTGGTTCTCCGTTTTGATTTTTGTGATAAACATAGTTAATCACTTTGGTTTGTTCTCTTAAAATTAAGTATCTATATTCCAGAAAGGTTATTGTAGATGATCTAATGTTTATTTCACTGATTAGAAGGAGATTTCTCACTGCGTCACAACCCTCAATGGCCTAGTATGGCAGAAGTTAATTCACTAGGCTATTTCTTTTTTCTACCTTGGCTGACCAGTAGGTGGCATTGCCTGCCCTGGCTGCCACCTCAAGTGTCCTGTTCGCTTGGGAACCTGAATAGCCAGTCAAGCATTTGTTACATTCTTGTATCCATTCTGATTTGTCTAGTCTGATTTTTGAATTCACTTGTGATCCTGCTAAGATCGCCCCTTGACAACTAACTATCGGTACCCCGATAACTTCTTTTTCACGTCTTGGGGATTATAGTTACATAGTCCCAGAGAGTATTCAGAGCGAATGACTAATTCTACCTAACCAACCAAGGTTCCTCTAGACCTGAGAGGCGAAGAAATGACTGAGTGCTGCAGTGCTGCAGAGGTGATTATGGTTAATATTCTGTGAAAGTTATAGATGACTTCATACCAAGCATAAAATTAAATAGGTATGTTAATAACTTTAAAACCTTATTCATGACTTTAAAACTTTTAAATGAGGTTTATGCCAACAGCTGATTGTGAATTAAATTGTCCTTTGCTTGAATGAATAAAAGTTGAACTTCTTTGAATTTAGTAATCAATATTAGATGATAAATCACATCACAAAAATCTTTATTTTGTTGAGATAGAATTATGGCCAGACATTGATTCATAAGATGACTGTTTTGACAGCTGCCAGTTGAACTAACTTATTCTTCTTTCTGATGTTTTTCAGATTGAAGTAATTTACCAACACTTTTGAGCTGTAACACTGTGTAGCCCTTTGTTTATTGTATATTAGCTCTATTATCATCTGCTCTTACTTGGGAGACTCATTAGCTATAGTTAAATGACATTTGTTAGAAACAAGAGTTTTTAAAGTTAGAACCATAATAGTTTCTAAAAATTATAAAAATAGAGAACTTCTTCCTAAAGATCATATTTACCAGTTCTTGATCTAGGGACTGTATGAATGACTTCATGCTGCTGTGTGAGGTGGAGTTGCCTGTAAGAGAAGCAACTCAATCACTAATCAATACCCTCAAGTCAGGATGTTTTCTCTGAGCTTTATAACTGGATATGGCACATTAGAAGATTACAGGGAATAGCAGAGACATAAAAGCAAAGGGGAAGTTGAAAGGAATCAATGGCTTCTAGAGAGTTTCCCTTCACTACACCTACTGAAGAGCCCTGTTGTAACCATTGATCTTATTTTAAATGTCTAAATTCTTCACATTGCTTTGATAATAAGGATTTCATAATTTCTGGAGCTTAGTAATTGGTTCCAGGAGTAGCACAGATAATTAGGTGGTGAATGTCAGACATTAAATTTTTGTTAGATTTATTAACATAGCTGATTTGTGGCTGATTTTTACACCACTGTTTGTTTTCTCTGTCCACAGTGTTTTATTAGGTATAGCATGTTCCTCCTAATTGGAACCAAATATCTCAACCAAACATCAGAAATGGATTTTAGTAGCCCATGAGAAATCATGTTCTCCTTACGGACAATCACAGGGGCCTATCTATGTGCATTACTTTCTATGGATCTGGAGAATTGTGACTCATCTCTTTGAAGCCACAAACAATCTTCACTTTGGGCATCAGTCTCATTGCCCTTGAGAGAGTATGCTTCTTTTGATGATCTTGGGACTTCTCATTGTTTCTGGGCCTTTTATACTGAATTTTATATAAACCATCCTATTAGGATTCAGTGACAGAGGACAGAATCCGCTCTGTTTTAAGCAGGAAGGGATTTAGTATAGTTTATTAAACAAGCCTCATAATTATTCATAGGACTCAAGGGAAGATGCTAAGCTGAGAAAACAGACTCTAGGATGAATTCCCAAAGCCCTGCTGCCCAGGTGGGCTACTGAGGAGCTGCTGCACTGGTCAGGAAGCTGCTCCTGCTGAAGCGGTACCGACTCAGGGACAACACCAGTTCTGCCCTGTCTGCACTACCGCAGGCAATGCCTCATACCTGATCTTTCTCACAGTTAACTCAGTTCTGAAGTCAAAGTCTTACATGCATTTGATTGACAGAACTTTAATCATACCCGGAATGCACAGCTGCAAGGAAATCTGAGAAAGGTAAGCTTTAGGTTTTTGGTCATGACAGTATAAGGATGACATGAGAAGACTGGCTTAGACGTTGAGCATATCAATCCACTTTTTTTTTTTTTTTTCCATTACCAGTAGTCTGTATTTAAGTCAGACCAACCCAAACTTACTTTCCAAATTGGTAAAAATCTATCCATCCAGACTTTCTCTTTTTGGCATGATGGCTAGTAACCAAATAGCCAGAACATATTTATATAGGTTGGTAAAACTATTTGTTCTTTATTAATGCCACTATGCTTCTCCTTTTAAGTAAAATCTGTACATTAGTGAATAAGAAATAGCTAACATCTCTTGTTGAGGCATATGTGAAAGTTGGTGAAGATAACCACTGGACACAGGATAAAACAGTACCACCCAAGCAGACACCACTGCCTTAAGACAACATCATCCATATTAGAGGATTTTATTCTTGAAGACACGAAGTAAACGTAAACTTCAAGGATTAATTGTTTTGGTGACTATAGGTTTATAGTATAGTTTGAAATCAGGTAATGTGATGCCTCCAGATTTGTTCTTTTTCCTTAGTCTTGCTTTGGTTATGTGGGCTTTTTTTTTCTTGGTTTATATGAATTTTAGAATTTTTTCTAATTCTGTGAAGAATGATGGTGGTATTGTGATGGGGGTTGCATTGAATTTGTAGATTGCTTTTGACAGTGTGGTCATTCACAATATTGATTCTACCAATCCATGAGCATGGGGTGTGTTTCCATTTGTTTGTGCCGTCTTTGGTTTCTTTCAGCAGTGTTTTGTAGTTTTCCTTGTAGAGGTCTTTTGCCTCCTCGGTTAGGTATATTCCTAAGTATTTTTTTTTTCAATTATTGTAAAGTGGTCAAGTTCTTGATTTGATTCTCCGCTTGGTTGCTGTTGGTGTATAGAAGCATGGTACTGGTATAAAAATAGGCACATAGGCTGGATGTGTTGGCTCATGCCTGTGATCCCAGTACTTTGGGAGGCCAAGGCAGGCAGCTCACCTGAGGTCAGGAGTTTGAGACCAGCTTGACCAACATAGAGAAACCCCATTTATACTAAAAATACAAAAAATTAGCCGGGCGTGGTGGTGCATGCCTGTAATCCCAGCTACTTGGGGGGCTTGAATCACTTGAACCCAGGAGGCAGAGGTTGCAGTGAGCCGACATTGTGCCATTACACTCTAGCCTGGGCAACAGGAGTAAAACTCCGTCTAAAAAGAATTCACATAGACAATGGAATGGAAGAGAGAACCTAGATATAAACCCAAATACTTACAGCCAACTGATCTTCAACAAAGCAAACAAAAACATAAAGTGAGGAAAGGACACTCTTTTCAACAAGTGGTGCTAGGATGATTGGCTAGCCACATGTAGGAGCACGAAACTGGATCCTCACTGTCACCTTATACAAAAATCAACTCAAGATGGATTAATGAATTAAATCTAAGACCTGAAACTGTAAAAATTCTAGAAGATAACCTTGGAAAAACCCTTCTAGACATTGGCCTAGGCAAGGATTTCATGACCAAGAACCCAAAAGCAAATGCAATAAAAACACAGGTAAATAGTCGGGACTTAAGTAAACTAACGAGCTTTTGCATGGCAAAAAGAACAGTCAGTGGCGTAAACAGACAACCCACAGAGTGGGAGAAAATCTTCATAATCTATACATCTGACAATGGACTAACATCCAGAATCTATAGCAGTCTCAATCATAAGAAAAAAACAAACAATCCCATCAAAAAGTGGGCTGAAGACATGAATAGACAGTTCTCAAAGGAAGATATACAAATGGCCAACAAACATATGAAAAAAATGCTCAACATCACTAACAATTAGGGAAATGCAAATCAAAACCACAATGCGATACCACCTTACTCCTGCAAAAATGGCCATAATAAAAAAATAAAAAACCAGTAGATGTTGGCATGGATGCAGTGATCAGGGAAGATGTCAACACTGCTGGTGGGAATGTAAACTAGGTATGGAAAACAGTGTAGAAATTCCTTAAAGAACTAAAAGTAGAATTACCATTTGATCCAGCAATACCACACTAGGTATATACCCAGAGGAAAAGAAGTCGTTATATGAAAAGATACTTGCACACGCATGTTTATAGCAGAACAATTCGCAATTGCAAAATCGTGGAACTAACCCAAATGCCCATCAATCAATGAGTGGATAAAGAAACTGTGGTATATATATACACTGGAATACTACTCAGCCATAAAAAGGAATTATTTAGTGGCATTTACAGTGACCTGGATGAGACTGGAGACTATTATTCTAAGTGAAGTAACTTAGGAATGGAAAACCAAACATCGTATATTTTCACTGATATGTGGGAGCTAAGCTATGAGGACACAAAATCATAAGAATGATATAATGACTTTGGGAACTTGGGGGCATGAGTAGGAGTGGGGTGAGGGATAAAAGACTACAAATGAGATACAGTGTATACTGCTCAGGTGATGAGTGCACCAAAATCTCATAAATCGCCACTACAGAACTTACTCATGTGACCAAATACCACCTATGGAAAAATAAGAACAACCACAAAGATCAGTTGTTGAGTTGTGTAGCATGTGGCATCTTGTTGGTACACACTTCGTCTGCATTTCTTTTTGGTGATATGGCACATATCAGGGCTACTTTTAGTTTGAGACTCAGTGGGCAGCCATCCTCTGTGTTTTTGTTTTGTTTCAGCTGTATTATAGTTGTCTCATTGGGTGATTGAAGTGTTCCAGTTTTCTTTTCTTTTAAAAAATCCTTTGTTCTGATACAAAGTCTTTTACTTGAAAGAATTTTATTAGGCCGACTTCATTATTTCAGAGTATCTTAATGCAAAGGATATAGAGAAATCATATTAAAGAACGAATAGGCTTTTACCTGGTTTAGATGAGCAAAGGCCTTGTTTTGCTTCCTTCTTGTCCCTACTCAAGCATCTCCCCAATCCCAGTAAATTACATACTTACTTTCCAAATTGGATTGCACAAGCAATGGTAAATGTTAGTGATATTTTCCTTTATTTACTCTTAAGAACTGATACAATTGAATGCTTTTTCTCCTTCAATTATTCTAGACACTGACTCTTAATTAGTGAAATTCTATCCCTGATTATTTGATTGTTGAGGCACTAGTTCAGCCATTCTCATAATGAGTATTTTCACTTTTGTTTTAAAAGCTGTAGATAATGTCATGTTTTAAATGTCTGATACACTGAGAAATTCATACTGCTGTAAATCTCTTGGCTTTAAGATATAAAAGCAGCAGTGTAAGTGAAAATATCATTGCTATTGCTGTATATTTAACATACTACAGAACAGGCCCTGCACTTAGAAGTTCATTTTGGCAAGAAAATGTTGTATAACATTTTAAAACTGAAATGTACAACGTTTTCAGTTTTAGGAAAAGTCTGGGATTTCCAAAGCCTATGCCTCTTGCCACATTGTGGTAAAAGTTTAAAGTTTTTTGTATCTTTTTTTTTTTTTTTTTTCTTGAGATTGAGTCTCACTCTGTCACTCAGTCTGGAGTGCAGTGGTGCTGTCTTTGCCCACTGCAACCTCCGCCTCCCAGGTTCAAGTGATTTTCCTGCTTCAGCCTCCTGAGTAGCCGGGATTACAGGCACATGCTACCACGCCTGGCCAACGTTTGTATTTTTAGCAGAGACAATGTCAGTAATAAATATATTTCAGATATTGCTTTTTTGAGCGGAGAGAAAAATTTAACGTATTAATTAATGAAGTATTCAAATTCTGAAAGCATTGTGAAGAGGAAGAAAAATTACTTGAGATTTTTAACAACCAAAGATAAATGCTGTTAATATTTTGGTGTGCATACTTCTGATATTATCCCTATCTGCTTACTTATATATTTTAACATATTAGAATCACATTCTACATATCATTTTAGATCCTTATTTTTTTCATTTAACTATATAGAAGGCAGTTCTAATAAATATTCTCCTACAGCATGATTTTAATGATTGAATATTACTCCATCTGAGGACTGTATCATGATTTATAGTCTTCATTGTCTGGGCTTATTTGCAGCTGTCCTTGGAAAGACTTTCCAGATATCTGAAAGGACTTGAGTGTTGTGATCTAAGCTGTTTCTGCTTTAGGGGCTACACCAAGCCCAGGAATGCTGTGGTTCTTGCAGACTCGTAGAGGTACCGCCTTGATGCTCTTGGACAAGATCCAGGAGAATTCTCTGGATTACCAGGCTTGTTCTCTTCCCTTTCTACCAAACATACAGAGTCTTTCTGTTCTGAGCCACCTAAACCTGGGGGTGAAGTGACACAAGTGCCCCTGTGGCCACTACCGCTTTGTGCTGGGTCAGACCTGAAGCCAGCACCACACTGGGTCTTGTCCAATGTCTGCTGTAACCACTGCCTTGCTACTGTCTATGTTTGCTCAAGACTGGGGGCTCTACAATCAGCAGGTGGCAAAGCCAGCTAGGTCAGTGCCCTATTCTGGGTGGCGAGGTCCCCTAAACCCTAGGTGGGTCCAGGAGTGCCATACAGGAGTCAAGGACTAGAGTTAAAAACCTTAGAAGTATACCTGGTGTTCTATTGTATTGTGGCTGAGCTGGCACTCAAACCACAAGACACAGTCCTTTCCACTCTTCCCTACTCTTTTCCAAAGGCAGAGGAGCCTCACTCCATAGCCACTCCTACCCCTGGCCATGAGGAGTACTGTCAGATTATCACAGACATTTCCTTAAGGCCCAAGGTCTCTTAAGTCAGCTTGTCCTGAATCCTGCCTACCCTGTAACTCATTCTTCAGGGCAGTGGACTCCCCTCCAGGGCAGGTCCAGGAATTCCTTCCAAGAGTCAAGTCCTGGAATCAGAGACTCCAAGAACCTTCTTGGTGCTCTACCCTGCTGTGGCCATGCTGGTACCTGAAGTCAGCAAGACTGAGAGGCTCGCCCAAGGTCCTTGATGTAGTATGATGCCTCACAATTGCTGTTTTCTCTTCACCCCTCCTCCTGTGTACCTTGGATGGAGTGGTGGCCTGAGAGATTCAGGATTATTTTTTTCTATCTCTGTAGTGCCTCCTTCAGCGAGATGAGGTTAAAACCTGGTACTATGAGTGCTCACCTGAGTTTTGGTTCCTATGCAGGTGTTTTTTTTTTTTTTTTTTTTTTTTTTTGAGACAGGGTATCGTTCTGTTGCCCAGGCTGGAGTGCAGTGCTGTGATCTCAACTCACTGCAACCTCTGCCCCCTGGTTCAAGTGATTCTCCTGCCTCAGTCTCCCAAGTAGCTGGGATTACAGGCACCCACCACCACACCTGGCTGATTTTTGTATTTTTAGTAGAGACAAGGTTTCACCATGTTGGCCAGGCTTGTCTTGAACTCCTGACCTCAAGTGATCCACCCGCCTCAGCCTCCCAAATTGCTGGGATGGCAGGCGTGAGCCACCGCACTTAGCCAGCAGGTGTTGTTTCTGTGTAGAGTTGTTAACTTGGTGTCCTTGTGGGCAGTGAGGGGCACAATCAGTGGAGCCTTCTATTCTGCCTTATATCTGGCTCTGTATCATAAGTCACTGAAAATTTATGTTTTTAAAAATAGCTTGTTGGTATTACAAATGACATGAAAGATTTTTCTTTTCCCATTAAAGGGATATAAGATTCCTCAAAGACATATACAATCCCGCAAATCCATCAATTTATCATAAAAAGATGATTTTTGAATGATTTATTTTAACCAAAACTTTAAAGTATAAAGCAGAACATTTGATTTTTATTGTATTAAAAAATAAATTTATAGACTATGAAGGAAGGGAAATTGAGGGTATAAAAGGGGAAGACCGATTCTAAGGTGTATCAGAGAAATGGAAAAAAGACTAAATGGAAAGCATGGTGTGGTAGGCAGACTTCAGAGATGGTCCTTATCTCCTGGTATTCATGCCCTTGTGTAATATTCTGTCCTCAACTGCAAGCTGGACTTAATGACTTGTGTCTAGCCAAAAGAATATGGTGAAGGCGGTGGAATGTTGCTTCTGTGATTAGATTATAAAATATAGTGCCTTCTGTCTTGCTAGCAGATTCTCCCTGTTGTCTTTTCAGCTTGCATGCTTTGATGAAGCAAGCTGCCAAGTGGAAGAGGTGCACTGTTAAGAAAATGAAGGCAACCTCTGGCCCCTAGCTAGCAAGTAACAGGTCCTTTCTCCAACAGCCTGTGAATAACTGACTGCTATGGACAATCACTGAGTGAACTTGGGAAGTTGCTCCTTCCTCAGTCAGAACTTCAGATGAGACTGCAGACCCCACATCGACACCTTGACACAGACTACTTTGTCCAACAGAGTCCATTGACTCTGTGTCCAACACAGAGGACCCAGGGAAGCTGTGGCCAGAATCATTTCCCAGTGAAATTGAGATAGTAAATGTGTGTTGTTTTAAGCTGCTAAGTTTTGGGAGTAAATTGTTATGCAGCAATATAAAATAATACAGATTTGACTAGAAAAGGGAGGCAGGAGCAAGTTCAAAGGCCGTAAAAAAGATGCTTACATTGAAGATTGTAGAAAATACTGCAACTTTTACTTTTTCAGGATATCTTTTGCTGACTGGATGATAGTAACTATTTTCTTTATACAATTATTTTTAATTTATTTAATAAAATAATATTCTTATAGAAAACCTGAAAATATGGCAAGGCTCAAAGTAAAAGTAAAAATTATATAATTTCATCACCCAAATATAATTACAATTATTATTTTGGAATATCTTTGCCTTCTCCCTGCCTTTTCTTCCCTACAAAATCAGGATTGTACTCTAATAGTGTTTTGTATCTTGTCTTCTAATCTACCACATATTACAGACATTTTCAATTTCACATTCTTCCATAACATCTTTTACATGGCTGTGTGGTTGCCCATTGTCTGATATTTTATAATTTCTTTAATCACACCTCTATTATTAGACACAATACTATATCCAAATACACCAAATTGGACTATCCCAGAAAATCAAGGTTACGTGGATGACAGTTGTGTTTTGTTTCAGGCTTTGCTTTATCTCAGAGACATGATATATTTTTAGAGCTAAAGGAAGACATAATTTTTAAAGCCAGTTCTCCCAGGTAGACTGCACATTACTCTCCAGAAAGTCTCATCAGAGCTTATTCTGTGCTGTGTTAGATGAAAGGACTCGATAATTGAACCAAGTGACTGACTAGTGGTAACAAGTTTGGGAAAATATTTAGCATCTATGATCTCATTATTTAAAAAGTCTTGGACTTCGGGGGGAAAGATGTCACATTGTGAAATCTAGTTGTTGCAAAGCCATAGAGGAATGTCAGAATAAAATTCCTGCCTCTCGTCTGCTTTAGTTGAACTTTTAAGACTCAAGCAGTTGACCTGGCCAGTGGGACAGAGATCTCACTAGAACCAGCAGGGACACGTGCTTGTGACCATTATTTTCACCCTTTGACAGAGAAGTAATAAACATGATATTTTTCAGTTTTTTTCTGATTTTTAACCTTGTCTTTTTTCAGTGTTGTCTAAAATCAGTTTCAAAACAGATGCTTAAAAATTTTAAAAACATATATCAGAATTTTCCAAATAACTATTTTCCTAAATATCATACAGTACCTCCTTGGTTTTTGCAAGTAATTTTAAAATTGAAGTTGGATGTAAAATTGCCAGCAACTTAACAAATGCTAAATTCAGACTTTCTTTGCTTATCTCTAAATATATTTCATTAAACATAAAAATTAACAAAATAATGGATAGTCATGCATCTGATGCAGTGTTTTGCTCTATAATCTAGCTGATGTGTTAATGCCTAATTCTAATCTGTGATTTTATAACTTCATCAGTAAGAGTGGTTAGAAACATTACTGGGTGACATCTAAGGCTGGGGATAACAGTTTTCATTCTTCTCTGACCACATCTCAATCCTAAAAAAGTCTCCCTTTTTATATCTTCTCCTAGTGAGTTGACTCTGTGTCCACACAATTGACTTTGATGATTCTCTCAAAAAGAACAGTGGGGTTTGAAAAATCTCAAGGCACTTTTTCCAGATGCAAAGTTCTGGACCCTGTGTCCTGGGCCAGTGATTCTGCTCTTGCTCTGAAAGCTTTGAGTTGAAGCTTTATTTAATTGATGCTGTACCTGTATTGATTGTGAAATTTTTGGGTTTCTTCCCAGGAAATGTACTGTATGAAGTGGAAAGATTTTTGTATTGCCATAAATATATCTATGTGGGAATTCTTGTGGCTTTGAAGAGTGTCCAGCATCTGATTGCATCAGAATTTCCATAATGCTATACATAAAGTAAAGCTGACCTTGCATTTCTAATCAGAACTGAAATGCATAGAAATCCTAGTGTGTGTTTTAAAAAATATTATTCAAGCTGAAGACAAAGCCAAAATATTTGAAGGTGGTAGAAAGAAATACCAGAAAAGGAGAATTTTTTTTTTTTTTGAGACAGAGTCTTGCTCTGTCACCAGGCACCAGACTGGAGTGCAGTGGCACAATCTCGGCTCACTGCAACCTCCGCCTCCCAGGTTCAGGCAATTCTCCTGCATTAGCCTCCTGAGTAGCTGGGACTATAGGCGCACACCACCATGCCCAGCTAAGTTTTGTATTTTTAGTAGAGATGGGGTTTCACCATGTTGGCCAGGATGGTCTCGATCTCTTGACCTCGTGGTCTGCCTGCCTCAGCCTCCCAAAGTGCTGGGATTACAGGCGTGAGCCACCACGACTGGCAGAAAAGGAGAATTTGAAATGATTATGATTTTCTCCTAATTAACCTAGAAAGGTTACACAGCTTTTTAGGGAAAAGAAAAGCCAGATGAACGGGGGATGTATGTTGTAGAGGTTCTTAAATATCCAATTATTGATATATTATATTGCCTTAGGGAAGAATTTAAGTATTTCTTGAACTAAAGAAACTTATAAGAGTTTGAAAACTTGCCAGTTGATAATCCGAAGAGAAAATCTTTAGAGTCTCAGCTACTGTGCTTACCAACCCTGTAACCAAGCCACATCACACACCTGGATGCCACATGCCTTTCTTTTACCTTCTATTCCCTTCTGCTAAAGTACTTTTCTAAAAGTATTCATTTTTTTCAGCTTCAAATCAATTTAATGAGCACCTATTATGTAGGTTTGCATTACACCTCCTGTTGGCGTCATAAATGTGTGATCCCTTCTTTTGGGGGAAGCCCAACTCAGGGGTAGACTTAATTCTGACCCTTAGCTCTGAATGTAGCTATGGTTGTTTGTTTTAGACTTCACACTCTCACAACTCTGAAGTTTGATTTCTTTTTTTCACCAGGTATTTTATTTGCTGCTGCTTGTAATTTTGTCAATCATCATCACCACCTGTTTTAAGTTGTCCTTTCTGCCTCCTCAGCACTCATTTCCCTCACCCGGCATTTTCCCCTTGTCTTTGTCGGTATGGTAAATGTGAAAAACAATAAACTTAAGTAAGATATTTTATCAGAAAGATTAACTCTGAAAGAATTAATGTCAAATCTATGTCTTAGTAACTTGGAGCATTCCCTGAGGACATAGTAATTGAAAGTCTACATTTAAATTAGACTTTAAATGTTGACTCTCAATTACTAAGTTTGAAAATAAGAGATACAGATGTAAATAACATCCCTAATTGCTATAAAGGGAATTGTAGGTTCTTAAGAATTTGGAACTATAAAGCACTTCTATTGAATTCCAGACTCGTAAAGTTACTATAAGAAAAAGAAAGAGTTGAGAGAAAGGTTCATTTAAAAATGTTATGTATGTAACACTTGCATTTATTATCCATCAGTTTTGTGCCTCAGTTTCTTCATCTTAATTATTAAGATACTAGGGTGGTTGTGAGATTAAATTAAGTATAGCAGGAAAAGAAAAGCATTAATTTTGATGAAGGCTCTGACCATTTACACCCATTCTGGGCCTTCCTTGTGGTCAGCATTCTAGTCACTCAATTACACATGGGGTCGGGATGTAGTCAATGGATGCTCTCCTAAAAGACCATGGCCTGCAGTGGACTCAGCTCAGCCTTCTCTCTGATGAGGCTAGCAATTTTGTGTTCTTGACATCAACCATAATATGCTAATATGCTGAAGATAATGATTCTTAACTCTTTTTTTTTTTTTTTTTTGAGTCAGAGTCTCATTGTCACCCAGGCTGGAGTGCAACGGTGTGATCTCAGCCCAATGCAACCTCTGCCTCCTGGGCTCAAGTAATTCTCCTGCCTTACCCTCCCAAGTTGCTGGGATTACAGGCAGCCGCCACCATGCCCAGCTAATCTTTTGTATTTTTAATAGAGATGGGGTTTCGCTTTATTGGCCAGGCTGATGTCAAATTCCTGATCTCAGGTGATCCATCTGCCTCGGCTTCCCAAAGTGCTGGGATTATAGGTGTGAGCCACTGTGCTGGGCCGTTCCTAACTCTTATAATATGAAAATGTTTTAAAATGTAAACAAACTATTAAAAAATTATTTCATCAACTGAGAAAACAATAGTGGAAAAAAGCTTCCAAGATTTCAGGAACATTTAACAATGAATTTATTTAAGTAACTAAGACTGGGTGCTGTGGCTCATGCCTGTAATCCCAGCCACTGGGTGGGCTGACGGGGGAGGATTGCTTGAGGCCAGGAGATTAAGACCAGCCTGGGCCACATAGCAAGACCCTATCTCTGCAAAAATTAAATAATTATCCGGGTGTGGTGGCCTGTGTCTATAGTCCCAGCGACTCAGGAGGCTGAGGCAGGAGGATCTCCACAGAGTGAGATCCTGTCTCTTAAACAACGGCTGGGTGTGGTGGTTTACACCTATAATCCCAGCACTTTGGGAGGCTGAGGTGGGCGAATCCCTTGAGTCCCGGCGTTTGAGACCAGCCTGGGCAGTATAGTGAGACCCCGTCTCTACAAAAAATACAAAAATTAGCCAGGTATGACACATGCCTGTAGTCTCAGCTACTTTAGAGGTTCAGAGGCAGGAGGACTGCTTGACCCTGAGAGGTTGAGGCTACAGTGAGCTGAGAGACATCACTGCACTCCAGCCTTGGTGACAGAGGGAGACCCTGTCTCAAAAACAAAAGCAATAACACCATAAGAACTAAGGTATGACTCAAGGTCCCCATTGCCTTCAGGTGAAATTTGGCTTGAACTCCATTTCCAGCGCCTATAACACTGTAACAGGCAAAGTACTGTTTGTGTTTCTTTGAGTTTCCCATTCTAATTGCTATATTTTGCTTTATTCCCACTTTTATTTTTATTTTTTGCTGTGTGGGAGGATCCCTGTGTCA
This sequence comes from Cacajao melanocephalus, assembly GCA_963573385.1. Taxonomy (NCBI): domain Eukaryota; kingdom Metazoa; phylum Chordata; class Mammalia; order Primates; family Pitheciidae; genus Cacajao; species Cacajao melanocephalus. The sequence goes on from CAUYLG010040734.1 coordinate 26,607, forward strand.
AATCCAGAAGCTCAGCCTTTTCACCATTTTCCACAAACATTTTCATGATATACAGAATTTTATGATTGTGGAAATTTTCCTGAAGCCCTGAGAGGTTCCACTGCTTCCCACGCAGCCTTAGGCTGTCTTGGCTGTCTTACTGGCTCTACCCGTCTCTCTTCTACTCAGGGCCTTTCAAAGTCCATGCTCCTACCGTAATCCCTGCCATTGATTATATGCACCTCCCTGGAAAGTAGGGCTCCCTCCTTCCCTCTGACAGCTTTTATCACGGAGTGTGTCCCTGGGAGATTAGCCTGGATTCCCTAACCTGCTGACATTCTGTTACTCATCAGTAAAGTATCCATGTGTTCATGTCAAATGGTAGTACATATGAGTTAGGCATATCATTTGTACAATCCATAGACAAGGCTTGATATGTGTATGTATTTCCAGGTCTTTATTTTTGGGGACAGAGTCTCGTTCTGTTTCCCAGGCTGGAGTGCAGTGATGCGATCTTGGCTCACTGCAACCTCTGCCTCCCAGGTTCAAGTGATTCTCCTACTTCAGCCTCCCGAGTAGCTGGGATTACAGGCATATACCACCATGCCTGGCTAATTTTTGTATTTTTAGTAGAGAGGGGGTTTCACCATGCTGGCCAGGCTGGTCTCGAACTCCTGACCTCTTGATCTGCCTGCCTCAGCCTCCCAAAGTGCTGGGATTATGGGCATGAGCCACCATTCCCGGCCTTTCCACGTCGTCTTGTAATAATTGCAGTGGCTGGTAGGCCCTAGAACCTAACCAATTCAGGATCACTCCCCCAAAAATCTACTTTCAATAAATTTTTACGGAGACATTATGGATTTATTTATCTTTTCATTCTGATTTGCTGTTGTCTTAGTTAACTAAAATCTAAAGTTTACCTAAATGAGACAAAATTTGTACATATTTTTATTTACCCTAAGTTTGTCCTCATTTAAACATCAAGTGTATTTCTCCTTCGTTATTATATTCCAGATCTTAGTAAACACATTTGGTTTACCTCAATATTTTATGAACATTGATCTTTTCTTCTTTTGGCTTTGGCCATTTTATACTGAGTAATGCTGACTTGTCTATGTTTTAGCTTCCAGCACTCTTAAGGCACCAATGTGAGAACATTACAGAGAGTCAATATTTCTTCCTCATTCAGCTGCCCACAAGTTAATACTATTTGTTAATGGTGTTGGTATTAGAAAGGGAGGCAACTGTCCATTTTCTCCTGCTGGATTTTGGAAGAGAATGCTGACATGATGTGAATAGAGATTCTTTTATAAAAGATTGTTTTACACTAAAGAAGACTTAGAGATTACAATCTCTTTTAATCAATAAGCTAAGACATTGGCTTATTGGAAAGTTTTCATTTTTGTTATACAGCTACACACTATTTGGAACCAGGAGTGTAGCACTATTTTTACTTTCCTTTGCACCACCATTTAATTCTCTTACAAAATTGCCATTTTTCTCTTCCCCAGGAAAACATCATATATCACCCAACAACGAAGCTCTGGACCAAGGAGAGGGTTGCAGTGTTGTGTGTAGATTCAGTGTCTCCACTGGCTTTTGAGTTTTAATTCCGACATTCAGAAAATACTTACTGAACGTTCACCATGTACCTACAAATTGCTATACTTGATACCAGAAGTATAAAACAGGAATAGAAACACTCCTGGTCTTCAGGGGGCTTATGGTTTAGCGTAGACATCAGACAAGACCAGCCAGTCAGAAAATAGCTATGATGTAAAGCAGAAAGTGGTAACTTCCTGAGAGAAAGGAAGAGATGAGGAGACTCTCAGGAAGGGAAAAGATACACTCCACCGGAACCAGGGAAGATTTCCTGAGTGGAATCTTAGTGGCACTGTAAACACGGGCTGGTGATAGGTCAGGGAGAGAATTCGAGGCAGAGAGCAAAGCATGGAAGTGGAAAAAGTGCAGGATAGGTCTAAAAGTAAGAAATCATGTGAAGAAAAGTAGTGGAATTTCAGCCTGCAAAGACAGGTTGGGTCCGATGAAGAATGATCTTCGGGATCAGGTTGAGAAAGTTCAGTTACCTCTGATTCTCTCCTGACCTCCATAGATCTAGTGAGTCCTATTTTTTAATAGTAGCATGTGCCCTTATGGCCAACCTGTTTATGTGCCTACCACTTGCATTAATCTGGGAGTGATTTGAAGTCCTGGTTGATCATTTATTTTTCTATCATAGGCACCTATGAGAACACCTGTCATGCAGAAGGAGTTTGGTAAATGTGGCCTTCATTGAAGCCCCATTTCAAATTTGTTTTGTTGCATGAATACCATTTATTACATGGAAAAATAGATATCTCTCTCATACACACATGCACACACACACGCACACACACACACACCCACAGTTTCATGAAGAGGCAGATTTCACAAGTTAGGAGTTTTTCTCTGATAGTTACTGATTTCTCAATGAATTTGGCAGGACCCATTTTGATACGAGCTGCAGCTTTAACAGACTGCAAAGCTGTTGTCAGCTTAGCGATTACATTTTTCACGTTTCCAATTTTGGGGGGCAAGAGTGTGTGAAAAATTTGGATTCTTAATTGCTTTAGAAGAGGCAGATTACTGACAGCATTTACTATAGCAGTTTTCAATTAAAGAAAAAATTTTTTTTGATAGTTCCCATTTTCTGTGGAATAAAGTCCAAATCTTTGCATGGCATTCAAGACCTGCAGCAATTTTCTCAAAAGAATCCTTCGAGCTCATCTTCTGTCACTTGTCCCTCATGTGTAGAGAACCTCTCACTCTCCTCAGACTACGTCATGAATTTCAATCCCCCTCTTTGCCTGTGTTTTTCCTTCTGCTTGTATATAGATTAGTAACCTAGCAGTAAACTCCCAAATCTCTGGAATTTAATATGGTTAAAGCTTATTTATTGTTTGCTCAGATAGTAGTCACATGCAGTCACTTCTAGAGGGTGGCTTTTCTCCACCCTCAGGGACCCAGGTTTTCAGGGACCCAGGTTTCTCCATCTTTGGATCAACCATCTTCACACCGCGACTCCCAAGATTGTCCTAGTCATCTCCAGTGCAGCCATTGGAAGAGAAAGGGCACAGAAGGTCATGAGTCAGAGGCTAAAGGTACCAGGCCTAGTGCCCACATTTCATTGGTCAGAGCAGAGACACATGGCACAGCAGCTGTAAAGAAGCCTGGGAAGCATAGTGTAGCAGTGTGCCTGGGAGAAAAGGAAGTGGTTTTTGGAGACTAGCTAACCAGTGTCCTCCATAGTCTTTCCTTCTGGTCGCAAATGATCTGTTCTTCCTCTCTTACACAGAACACACTCGCGCTTTCCGTAGGGAGGCAAACCCAAGACCCAGAGGGGCAACCCCAAAACTCATGAAGTCAGCGCAGCAGCAGCCGCAGCACAAAGTCCAGGGTCTGCATGTGATGCTCGATCTTCTCCATGGTGTCTGGATGGGGCTTCTGGTGGCAACCTGTGAGTAAAAAGACAGGCTGTTTATCCCTTCCTCTCTCAATATACAATGGTGGAGCAGGGGCAGGAGGACTATTGTAAAAATTATCTTTTATTTTTACTTTTAAGACAGAGTCTTGTTCTGTAGCCCAGGCCGCAGTGTAGTGGCACAATCATGGCTCATTGCAGCAGTCTTGACCTCCCGGCCTCAAGCCATCCTTCCACTTCAGCTTCCCTAGTTGCTGGGACTACAGGCATGCACCACCATGCTGGCTAAATTTTTTTCTAATTTTTGTAGAGATGGAGTCTCACTATGTTGCCAGGCTAGTCTTGAACTCCTGGGTTCAAGCGATCCTCCCACCTCGGTCTCCCAAAATGCTGGGACTACAGATGTGAGCCACCATGCCCGGCCAAAACTATCCTTTAGAAAAGAGAAGAATGGAAGACACTCAGTAATTACTGGTTGCTGGAACATATGGAATCCTATCGAGCAGGCATTATGAAGGCAGCCTATCCTGTGAGTGGGGGAAATTCCTTGATTAGATTCTGATTCTGCTTTCTGGGATGGACTCCCTAGCCCATGGCCCTTGGTCCATCAGCTGGGAGCGTCTTCATGTCCTGTCCTCCATGGCCACATCTGAAGAGGCCCTTGGGTGTGTATTATTGAGGGCCTTCCTGTTTATGTAAGTGTGGGGTTCTGAGGATTGCTTTAATGCTGAAATAGTCAAAGGTTTTTTCAGGTTGGGATCATGTTTGGTGTACACTTTACTCAGAAATTTAGGAAGTTTCTAAACTATTGGTTTCCAGTCAGTTCCCCATGCTGGTAAATATATCCAAAGTTTGGCTAGATGTCCTTCTCAAGTCCCACTTATTTATTTGCTTCCTTGCCCCCATGTCCTTTTTTCTCAATTTAATAGTAGCTACCTTAAAGCCAGTAGGTTTGAGTGGAAAGGTCACATCTTTAATGCAATCTTTGTAACAATGCGGAGGTTTTAAACAAATTTAAATTATTCTTATTTATTGCTAATCATATTACAGAGAGCAATACAATATTAAAATATGTCATCCGTATATTACTATTCACTTAAAAATCTGTTATAGAATATAGGACATAGAACTTTCATTAAACATAAATTTTAGGAAAATTTTAAGAGTTTTTAAGAATGGAAATTATAAAAGTTTATGCTAAAGAGAATTCTATTTTTTGATAAGTTGTATCTTAAAATATTATGAAAAATATTTTTATCCTGAAAACAGCATCATGGAAGAATATCCAGATTCCTCTTAAACCACTGGTTCTGGTCATCCAAGCGCTGTTTTGGTAACATTAAGAAGAAAATGCATATATAATTTTGTACTGCAATCATCTGTTGAGCAATTAGGATAGAATAAATGTTGAAATATCCATCAGGCTTACCATTACTTCTAATTTTTAAAACGACAATGTGTTTTCATTCATTTAATCTTTAAAAAATGCACAAGTAGGTACGAGGCAGGAAGGAAAGAAAACAGGCTTGTATGTAGACCCACCCTCAAAGTAAGCATAGGACAGCTTGTTTCACCATCTTTAATCAATATAACCACTAAATTAATACAGCCCAATTTTGAGCCCAATCTCCGTTACAATCTTCTGAAGCTTGAGTACAATGAGAAGCAATAAAAGTGCTTCTTAAAAGTTTTCCTAGGGGTGGATCAAAGATGGCCAAATAGGAACAGCTCTGGAGCGCAGTTCCCAGCGAGAACAATGCAGAGGGTCAGTGAATACAGCGTTTCCAAATGAGTTATTACTGCCCACAGACCAGGAGATTCCTGGGCTGAAAAGCACCCGAGTTTCCAGCATGGCTGTTTCAGTGAGCACAGCGGGTCTTGGCACAAAAACTCACACAAATCTGGGTGGCTGTTTCAACTGGTGCCTGGAGTGCCTGGGAAACAGAGCCACCCATTCAGCTGAAAAAAAGGGGACTGAAACAGGGAGCCAGGTGATCTGGCTTGGCGGGTCCCATCCCCACAAAGACCAGAAATCTGAAACGCTCTGGATTGAGAGTTTTACAGCAAACGCAGCTGGACCTCGGACGGTTCAGCTCTGTTGGGGGAAGGGCATCTGACATTACTGAGGCAATCTGCCATTACCGAGGCAGTTCTTTTTTTTTCCATTTTATTTATTTATTTATTTATTTTTGAGGTGATCCAAACACAGACATAGAACATTTAGAACTGCATCATGAGTATGTAATCAGCAAAATCCAGACTGCAGTAAATTCTGTAAGTCAGACGGCCCAGAATCTTCAACAAACAAATTGTAAGAAATTAAGAGGCCAGGCACAGTGGCTTATGCCTATAATCCCAGCATTTGTGAGGCCAAGGCAGGCAGATTGCTAGAGGTCAGCAGTTCAAGACCAGCCTGGCCAACACGGTAAAATCCCGTCCTACTAAAAATACAAAAAAAAAAAAAAAAAAAAAGAGAAAGAAAAAAAGAAAAAGGAAAAAAAATTAGCCAGGCATGATGGTATGCACCTGCAGTCCCAGATACTCAGGAGGCTGAGGCAGGAGAATTGCTTGAACCCAGAGGTGGAGGTTGCAGTGAGCTGAGATCATGCCACTGTACTCCAGCCTTGATGACAGAGTAAGGTGACAGATCGAGACAGATCCTGCAACTACACTCGAACCTGGATGACAGCCTGGGTGACAGATCGAGACTCTCAAAAAAAAAAAACCCCACAAAAACTAGCCAGGCATGGTGGCATGCACCTGTAGTACCAGCTACTTGGGAGGCTGGGGTGGGAGGATGGCTTGAGCCCAGAGGGCAGAGGTTGCAGTGAGTCAAGATCACACCACTCCACTCCCGCCTGGATGACAGAGTAAGACTGTTTATAAATGAATGAATGAATGAATGAATGAAAATTGTAAGAAATTAAGAAAAGGATAAAAGCAGAACCTTAAGAATTAAGAGACTTGGCTGGGCATGGTGGCTCATGCCTGTAATTCCAGCATTTTGGGAGGCCAAGGCAGGCAGATCACCTGAGGTCAGGAGTTCAAGACCAGCCTGGACAACATGATGAAACCCCGTCTCTACAAAAGGCAAAAAATTAGCCGGGCATGATGCTGGGTGCCTGTAATTCCAGCTACTCAGGTGGCTGAGGCAGAAGAATCACTTGAACCTGGGAGGTAGAGTTTGCAGTGACCCAAGATTGTGCCATTGCACTCCAGCCTGGGTGAGAGAGTGAGACTTTGTTTGGAAAAAAAAAAAAAATAAGAGTCTTAAAGTCAAATCATGCCAGGTGTGGTGGCTCATGCCTGTAACCCCAGCACTTTGGGAGGCTGAGGTGGGTGTATCACTTGAGGTCAGGAGTTCGAGATCAGCCTGGTCAACATGGTGAAACCCCGTCTCTACTAAAAATACAAAAATTAGTTGGGCATAGTGGTGCTCACCTGTAATCCCAGCTATTCCAGAGGCTGAAACAGGAGAATCACTTGAACCTCTGAGACAGTTCTAACTATACCACTATAAACAAAACCGCAAGGAAGTTCACACAGCAGCTAGGCAGAGCCCACAGCAGCACAGCAACACCTCCGCAGGCAGACCGTGACTAAGCTACCTCTTTGCTGGGCAAGGCAGCTCTGAAAAAAAGGCAGCAGCATGTCAGGAACTTATAATAAAGTCCCACCTTCCCAGGACAGAGCACCTGGGAAAAAAGGTGTTATGAATTCTGCTGCAGCAGACTTAAACGTACCTGCTCAGCAGCTCTGAACAGAACAACAGAGCTCACAGCTCAGCACTTGAGCTCCTATAAGGGACAGACTGTCTCCTCAAGCAGCTACCTGACCCCCGTATATCCAAAGAGTCACCTCATAAAGGAGAGCTCAGGCTGACATCTGGCAGGTATCCTTCTGGGACGAAGATAACAGAAGAAGAAACTGTCAGCCACCCTTACTGTTCTGCAGCTGCTGTGGGTAATCACCAGGCAAGTAGGGTCTGGAGTGGACCTCCAGCAGTCCTACAGCAGAGGGGCCTGTTAGAAGGAAAACTAAAAAAACAGAAAGAAATAACTTCATCATCAACAAAAAGGACATCCACTCAGAGACACCATCCGAAAGTCACTTACTACAAAGACCACAGGTAGACAAATCCACAAAGATGGAAAGAAACCAGTGCAAAAGGATGAAAACACCCAAACCAGAACTCCTCTACTCCTCCAAGGGATCACAACTCATCACCAGCAAAGGCATAAAGCTGGATGGAGAATGAGTCTGATGAATTGACGGAAACAGGCTTCAGAAGGTGGATAATAACAAACTTCTCTGAGCTAAAAGAACACGTTCTAACCCCATGCAAAGAAACTAAGAACCTTGAAAAAAGGTTTGACAAAATGCTAATGAGAATAAACAGCTTAGAGGAGTATAAATGACCTGATGGAGCTGAAAAACAACACGAGAACTTCATGACGCATACACAAGTTTCAGTAGCTGAGTCGACCAAGAAGAAGAAAGGATATTAGAGACTGAAGATAAACTCAATGAAATAAAAAGAGAAGGCAGGAATAGAGAAAAAAGACTGAAAAGAAATGAACAAAGCTTCCAAGAAATATGGGATTATGTGAAAAGACCTAATCTACATTTGATAGATGTACCTGAATGTGATGGAGAGAATGAATCCAAGCTGGAAAACACTCTTCAGGATATTATGCAGGAGAGCTTCCCCAACCTAGCAAGGCAGGCCAATATTCAAGTCCAGGAAATACAGAGAATACCATAAAGATATTCCTCAAGAAGAGTGACCCCAAGGCATATAATCTTCAGATTCACCAGGGTTGAAATGAAGGAGAAAATGCTAAAGGCAGCCAGAGAGAAAGGTCAGGTTACCCACAAAGGGAAGCCCATCAGACTCACAGCAGATCTCTCAACAGAAACCCTACAAGGCAGAAGAGAGTGGGGGCCAACATTCAACAACCTTAAAGAAAAGAACTTTCAACCTAGAATTTCATATCCAGCCAAACTAAACTTCATAAGTGAAGGAGAAATAAAATTCTTTATGAACAAGCAATTGCTCAGAGATTTTGTCACAACTAGGCCTGCCTTACAAGAGCTCCTGAAAGAAGAACTAAAACATAGAAAGGAACAACCTGTACCAGCCACTCCAAACATGTAACAAATGGTAAAAAGCATTGACACAATGAAGAAACTGTGTCAACTAATGGGCAAAATAAGCAGCTAGTATCTAAATGGCAGGATCAAATTAACACATAACGATATTAACCTTAAATGTAAATGGGCTAAAGGCCCCAATCAAAAGATTGGCAAATTGGATAAAAAGTCAAAAACCATAGGTGTGCTGTGTCCAGGAAAGCCATCTCACTTGCAAGAACACACATAGGCTCAAAATAAAGGGATGGAGGAAGATTTACCAAGCACATGAAGAGCAAAAAAAAAAAAAAAAAAAAAAAAAAAAAATAAAAAAAAGAGCAAGGGTTGCAAACCAATTATCTGATAAAACAGACTTTAAACCAACAAAGATCAAAAGAGACCATTAATAACATTACATAATGGTAAAGGGATCAATGCAAAAATAATAGCTAAATATCCTAAATAAATAT
>CAUYLG010040735.1:0-14147 GCA_963573385.1 Cacajao melanocephalus
CCCTCCTACCTTTTGGAATTCAGGAAAAGCCAATCAGCATTTAGTTTCTTAACAGACCTTAAATCTGATAAGAAACATTGACAATCTATTCTCTCTGAAGCCTGCTACCTGGAAGCTTCGTCTGCATGATAAAACCTTAATCTTCACAACCCCTTATAATAATACAGACATTCCTTTCTATTGGTAATAACTCTTTCAACCATTGCCAATTAGAAAATCTTAAAATCTACCTATGACCCAAAAGCCTGCCCCACCCCCAATGCCTTCAAGTTGTCCCACCTTCCTGGACCAAACCAATGTACATCTTACATGTATTTATTGAAGTCTCATGTCCCCCTAAAATGCATAAACCAAGCTGTTCCCTGTCCCACTTTGGGTACATGTCATTGGGACCTCCTCAGGCATGTCCCTAACCTTGGCAAAAGAAACTTTTGAAATTGATTGAGACCTGTCTGAGATACTTTTGGTTTATAACAACATAACTAGTTTCTTAGAACAAACAAAAACTAACGTTTCATGCCATACATCACTTTCAGAATCTGCATGGATTCTCCTGCACTGCACGGTTTAGTTTTTCTCTGCTCATGCAACTTTACCAAGAGGTCTCTAGAGCAGTCCTGGCCATTGGTGTGTGGCTATGGTTCACAAATTCCACAGGCTCTGTCACAGATGGCATGCATATGTATGTGTGCATGTGTGTAAACAGAGAGAGAATGGTCAAGGAAAGGAGGGACCTAGTTGTATCCATCCTAAATAAATGTGCCAAATCACTATGAAAAGAGGGTACATTTATTTAGGGAAGGAGGGTGGGAGGGAGGAAGAAAGATCGGCTTTTGATTTAGAGACCAAGAAGCCAAATTTGGGATAGGTGTTTGGAAGGAAAAGAAGAGGATGAGGGGCAGAGTAAAAGCTGGGATCTTTGTCCCAATACCCCAACCACTGACAGAGGAATTCCAAAGGAAGCTCTCCAGGCAGTATTCCAGAGTTGTGCAGTTCACAATCACCACAAACCTTAGCAGTGGCTCTTCCCTGGGACCACTGAGTCACATGGAAGCCCCAGGGTAGACTCTTGGGCTTGTGCTGAATTGAAAAAATGTTATTAATGCAACTAAGACTCTTATGCCAGGAAATTAATCAAAAAGGCAGAAATATAAGTCCATCAATGAATAAAATGATTTACTTCCTTACCAGAATATGAAGTAGGAGAATTTCTTACATTTTATTGTTGTGGCCTATTTTTTTTATTTGTTTTGGGTCTTCGATGAAGAATTCTGAGCTTGGGAGAGGGCAGTACTGGGCTGAGAATCAAATCACTTATCTGAATTAGAAGTCATAGACACGATCTAGGCAAGTTACCCAGCTACATTTTGACAGTGGCTGGAACTTTGAAACTCTGCAATGTCAGTAAGAAATCATTTTCAATCCAGATAATATAATGAGAACTTGTTCTTGGCTCCTTGTTTTAAACACTCTGTGCTTAAACTCTATGTAATGGATCCCAGCATGTAACCACAGAACGTCAGTTCTAAATATAGCAGTTTAAAAAGTAATAGAAGAAATCCATATGCTGATAGCTTCATCTATAAAACTTAAGTGGCTCTAAATCAAAAGATAAAATAAATATGCTCACCTAGTAAATGTTTCACATTTCTACTTATAAAATATAAGGGAAAATGAGTACAAATTAATTAAGATCAAACAAAATGGGGAAGCTGGCTATCAGTTACAACCCTAACTTCCCTGCCACTTCAGGTGCCAAGCCATATTCCAGCTTAGGCAGGGAATGTGCAACTCTAACAGGCGCTGGCACAAGGTTCCACCCAGGTTACAGAATGGTCACTCACAGGGTCCAATTTGTACTGAGCTCATCTGTCGCAATGGTAACTAGCCACAACCAGAGTCACTTCCTGCCCAAGCCTCCTCCAGGGGGTATGAAACCTGCATAGCGGCAGCAGATACAACCAGTGCAGGGGCCTCTGAGCCTCAAGAGGCAGTGAGCTTTTCTCAAAGTCATTTCCATTCCCTCTGTGGGATATTGCATCATTGCCCGCAATACTTCCCTCTCGCTATCTGTGCCCTTTCCCGTGTCACTCTGCTGTTACACTCGCTAAAGGTGCACAATTTCTTTCCTGCTCTTTGACAATGGGGTCAGCTACAGGCCTTGTTTTGGTCAAGAGAATGATGTGGAAGTCAAAGTGTGCCAGTTCTGAGCCTAGGTCTCAAGAGGTCTTCCTGTTTCCCATTCCGACTGCACTTCTGCCATCGCCATGAGGAGAACATGCTTGGGTTAGCCCGTTGTTCCTTGAAGGAGAATGACAGACATGTGGAACAGAGCCACCCCGGCTGGGCCCAGCTCAGATCAATGAACCCTCAGCCAACCCACGGAACTGTAAGCTAAATAAATGTGGGATTTTTTTTTTTGCGTGACAGAGATTTTGAGGTCATTTATTACACATCGAAATTCTAGCAATTGATGATTGATGTACTCTCTGCCTTCTTGTACTTTCTTCTCCTTCATACCCTAGTGTTAAGAGGCAGCTTCACACCCCAGTGTTAAGCTGGACCTCAGGAAGTTGGACACCTTGGCTATGGCACATGGTGCCTCTGGCAGAATTAATTTGACTGAACAGTATTCTGATGGGGTGCTATTTTTTTCTTCTAAGGAATACTGTCAGAAACAGCCACCTGGACCTCATCCCTGGGTATCCTGCAGCATGCTACTGAGACCACCACTCACCTACCAGAGAGTCCTTTCTGTGAGTGCCCAATGAAGAATGTCTTTCTTGGGCTCTGCATTAGTATTCCTTTTCCTAAGCAACTGGCTTATTATTGCTTTATGGTTTTTTTGTGGGTTTTGTTTTGTTTTTTGAGACAGGGTGTCACTCTGTTGTCCAGGTTTGAGTATAGTGGTATGATCACAGCTTCCTGAAGCCTCAACTTCCCCAGGTTCAGGTGATTCTCCCACCTCAGCGTCCCTAGTAGCTGGGAACCACAGGTGTGCACCACCACGTCCAGCTAATTTTTGCATTCCTAGTAGAGATGGGGTTTCACCATGTTGCCCAGGCATGTCGGAAACCCCTGGGCTCAAGTGATCCACCAGCCTTGGCCTGCCAAAGTGCTGAGATTACAGGCATGAGCCACCATACCCAGCTTATAGTTGCTTTATAAACACCACAAACTGATCATGGTCTCCTATTTTGCACTGACCTCTAGGAAGCTCAAAGCCAGGCCTGTGGCTGACTGCTAGTAAATGCCCATAACTTCAGAGCCTGTAAATATACTCTGTATGCCAGCCCAACTCCTGGTTCCCCTGTTCGTTCCTACTTACATTTTTTCTTTTATTTTTAGTATTTGCATATTCATTCTATGCTATAGAACTGTCTACATCTTTGTAGCTTACCGTAAATCCATTTCTGAAACAAGGCAAAATAAATAAATATAAAAATACATACAATAGTGAGAAGAAAAACTGAAGGGGTATTTACCCAGAAACTTTTTTTTTTAATCCTACCCCAACTGCCCCCATTCCAAAAGACAGCCTTCCAGAAAAGACAGAGTCAAGGAAGAAGATTTTAATAAGAGCCAAGATCTCAAAGTTGGTGGAGACAGCTGCTGAGCCATCCAGGGACACATACATGCTTTCTAGACCCAGAGTGTAAGTTCCATGTGGCCAGCGGTAAGGGGAAGTGAATGGAACTAATGTCATGGGTATTTGCTGGCTTAGTGTTTAGCATATGTTAATTCATCTAATGCCCCCAGTAAGCTCCTGAATGATTCTAATTTCATGGATGATGAACCAGAAGCATTAGAGAGGCAGAATGAATGTCAACCTTGGCTAGTTTGATTCTAAATCTTAACTCATTATGAAATTGCTAGACTGCCTGGTGCAAATCGCAGCTCCGCAACTTAATAAGTAATTGTGGGTACATTCCTTAACCTCTCTGTTTCTTAGTCTCCTCATCTGCAAAATGGGAATAATAACAGCGCCCACTTTGTAGGATTGCTCTGAGGAGTAAATGAGTTAATATGTAGAAAGCATTTAGTGCAATATTTGTCACATGGTAAGCAGCAAGTATATAAATGTTAGCTATTATGATAATTATTATTAAGTGGTAGAATGAATCATCCTTGAAGAAAGGTCAAAATAAGTCTAGGAATGCCTTGTCAGTATGATCCTATTGAATGAAAATTGAATCCAAACAAAAGGCACCACCTTTGTTCATTTATCTATTCGTTCACTGATTCATCTATTCTCCAACTAACATGCATGTGGGAATAAAAAGATACGCTGGGTAGCACCAGCCATAAATAAAATGAGTTCAAAGAGGCAAGGATTATTGTGAGCTGTAGTGGTCAGGAACATCTTAAGAGAAGAAATATAATTTAGTCCATGTCTTCAGGGACAGGCAGGAGAAAATGGACAGCAAAGGAGAGACCCCTCCAAAATGGTGTGGGAAGAGAGTGACCCAGATTGGGCAGCCCAGAACCAGTAGTCCAAGGCCACAGATGAGGCTGGCACTCCCAAAGGGCAGCTCATTCATCTCTGAGCCTCTATCATCCACCACAGGCCCTGATACAGAGTACACGCACAATATATATTTATTGAATGAATGAATGAAGAAAGAATAAACTTAGATGATTAAACACTGTACTATGTGGCACACTTTCCATACCCAGTACTTTGAGTTGCAAAATGTACTTGAATGAAAAGCAGCCTGGCAGGGCCTGCCCTATGGTGGCCCAAGTGCCATTACCCTCCTGCCCTGCAGTATCCTCTCACTTTATATCCTAATTTTTACATAATAATTCTCCCTCTGAGGAACTACAAATTAGCATTTACTTACTGCTCCCATTTTTAAACACAAAATTTGGAATTTAATTAAAGAAGAAATCATGGGTGGCACTAACCGGGTCATTTGTTAGCAACTAAATGGCTATATAGAGGCCTTGCTTTTATTCACAGAAACTTGATTTAGAAAACAGGTCATTAGAACACTATATTTTGGATGAAATAGAAGTTTCACTGTTAATGATTTCCTCATTTCCACAAGAATATGATCATGGAAAAAGAAATAAAATAAACACAATATAAATATATATGTATATATAAAACCCCAGAAAAAGAGTTGGTCTTTTTTCCACTCTTTAGAAACATAAGAAACACTCTATCTGTTTTGGCATAACATTATATGGTTTATTTATTCTAAAATACCAATAATTTTTTCTAGAGTCCCATAAAATTCAAGGTTATAAGAATGGATGTGCTTCAAAAACTGAAAGAGCAAAGCCTAAGAGTGATTAAGATTTTTAAATAGTGGAACTGATTTTAACTAGGCCTATACGATCACAGCCAAATCCACTTCAGCATAGGTATTAATAATAATGTGACATTCCCTAATAATAACATGTCTAGTCAGTATTTTCCCCAGTGTAATTTTAGAGAGTTTTATGGCATGGTAGAGAGATTGTGTGTGGCAAAATGGTAGACTAGGCAGCAATTATAACTCACACTCCCATCTGAGCTTGCAAAAACAGAGAGAAATCTCCCCAGGTACCAACGCGAAGACGTAGCTGACAGCCAGAGAGGAAGGTGAACAAGCTAATAGATGGCAGCAGGGTAGGAGGTAGTTGGGCAGGGGTGGGGGAGGGAAGTGGGATCAAACCCTTTAGCAGGTAAGAGTACCAACTGGGAACTCCTACACATTAAACCTATGCATAAAGCTAGAACTGTAAAAGGCTGCAAGTGAAGTGAAAGAATAAACTCTACCCATTGGACAAGAAAGATGACAAGGAGGCTTTTCTCTGCTGAGTCTCTAGGTATTAAAAAAATAAGTTACCTGATAGAAATCAAAGCCAATATTCTACCTAACAAGAATTTGGAGTATAAATTTTGCCTACTTACTATATAAAGCTCTGATATAGTTCAGATGTTTTTCCCCTCCAAATCTTCCATTGAAAGGTAATCCCCAGTGTTGGAGGTGGGGCCTGGTGGAAGGTATTTGGATCATGAATGAGTCAGTGCCATCCCTTCAGTGATGAGTGAGCTCTCACTCTGAGTTCATGTGAGATCTGTTTGTTTAAAAGAACTTGGCATCTCCCTACTCTCTTGCTCCCTCTTATCATGTAATATGCCAGCTCCCCCTTTGCTTTCTACCCTGATTGTAAGCTTCCTGAGCTGTCACCAAAGGCAGATACTAGCACCACACCTCCTGCACAGCCTGAAGATCCATGAGCCAAAATTAACATTTTTTCTTTGTAAATTACCCAGCCTCAGGTATTCCTTTATAACAAAAAAAAATTGACTAACCTAAGTTCCAAGGAAATAAATTAACATCAAAATTAACATGAAATCAGACCAGTGTGTAAGCTAGCCTGGAAAGGCAAAATCAAAACTACTCAAAGAGTTGTAATGCTGGATGCTAAAATTAGCAAGTGAGTTTGACAAAAAGTAGGATTTGCATAGTCTCAAAGCATCTCTTTCAAGGTATTTGTTAAACACAACAGGAAAGATAGTTAACTTTCCAGTGGAGAACCCTGGCAGGTAATACCTGAATCAAGTGATCAAGGCCAACATCACCGGTAGTAAGACATACTGACATCATGAACCACTTGATACGAGGTTCTAAGGAGGAGATAACATCATTTCTGTGGTATTCTTTCCAAAAGCATATAATCTCAGTCCAACTACGAGAAAACATCAGACAACTCCAAATTGAACAACATTCTACTTAATAACTGACCACTATTCTTCAAAAGTATCAAGGTAATAAAAGATAAAGAAAGGTCGAGGAACTGTTACAGACAGCGGAAGACTAAGAAGAAACAACTACTAAATGCAATGTGGGATCCTGGATAGGATCCCGGAACAGAAAAATGACGTTAGTGAAAAACTAAAGTTTTCAGTCTTGGAATTGTCCCAATGTTAATTGTTTGGGTTTAATAATTACACTATGGTGAGATGTTAACATAGAAAAAGCTGGGTGAGGGAAATATGGGAATTCTCTAGACTAGCTTGGTAACTTTTCTACAATTAATTCAAAATAAAAAATTTTTTAAAAACTAAACACTCAACCCAAGCAACAAAGGAACAACAAAGTAGAGGAAGAAAGTTCAATTTAAGATGAACTCAGAAAATAAAAGGAAACAATCCAACCTAAGTCAGCAGATATAACAGAAGAATTGGTATTCCATGAATTTGGGACAATAGAACAAAAATCATTAATGAACCACGAAATTATTATGTTTAAAATCATTAAAAAGATAAAGCATAGAGAAGCCATATGAAAAGAACAAGATGCTACGGAAAAGAATGAAAATACGAAAATCAACAATTAAACAGTACTTAAAAAATAAGAAGGCAGAGTCACTAAATCAATGAACTAGATGGGTGATTTAAGGAAAATTCCAGAAATGTAGCAGCACAGAATGAAAAATAAATGAAAAGAATGAAAGATCAAAAGACATGGAGAAGAAAGAAGAGTTTGACAGGATATTAAGAGATAACAAGAACAGGTTGAGAGTTTGAGATGGAAAACAGACAAAATGAACAAGGGAAGTTATTTGAAGAGATAATGGCTCAGAATAATTCTCAAACTGAAGAATTATAAATAGTCCCAAGATACACTGTAATAAAACTTCAGAACACCAAAAACAAAGAAAGACAACCAGAGGGAATAAAAGCTTATGATTACAAAGGAACAATTATATTAACAAGAGACGTACCAACAATGGAGGCAGAAGATAATAGAATATCTTCAAAAGATCAAAGGAAAATAGTTAAATCTAGAATGATGTACGCGTTTAAACTTCAAAAGTCAGAGAAAAATACATGCATTTCAGAAATTAAGGCTTAATTCCCAGGGTTATGAAGCAAGTCTCATTAAATATCAAAGAATCAGGAAGATGCAGCCAATGTCCTCTAACTAAATGTAATAAAAAGAGAAATCAAGAATCAAAAGAGAGTAACTTCATACACATATGGAAATGTAAAAACAAACTTTTAAATAATTCAGTGGCCAAAAAAGAAATAATACTAGAAAATATTTATATATGAAGGATAATAAACACTAAACACATCACAGCTAAAGTAATACTAAGAAGGCAAATTAAAAGCCTTAAGTGCATTTCTTAGAAAAGAAACACTGAAAATCAGTGAAACAGATATCCAAGTCAAGAAGACAGAAAATAAACACAGAGAAAGTACGAAGAACATAATAAAAATAAGAATACAAATGGATGAATTAATGAAATAGAAAACCAAGTTTAAAAAGAGGGTTAACAAATTAAAATTATTTGGTTGTTTTAAAAATCTGAAAAACAACTCTAGTAAAACTGATTTTTTAAAAAGGTACAAATCAACAGTAACAGGACTAAAAAGGTGATAAAAATTTAAAACTAGATGAAATGGAAAAGTTTCTAGAAGCCATATAATTTTCAAAACCAACTCAAGAAGAAATAGAAATCTGGAATAAAATGTATTACCCTTAGAGGAAGTGAATCATTAAAAATCTACCCACTGAAAAAAGGAAGTGCCATATGGTTTTACAGACAACTTACACAAAACCTTAAAAAAACTGACAATACCTACGTTTTACAAGCTGCTTTAAGAAACAGTGAATGTTCTGAAACTCAACTTTATGAAGCAATTATAAAACACATATTTGATATGGACAGAAATGGTATGAGAAAGAAAAAGTATAGACCTATCTCCTTTATGAACAATGATGTGAAAAATCCTAAATAAAATATTTGCATCTACCAAAAACTCATAATAAGGTAAGCACTTAAATATTAAAAATATCCCTTGAAAGGTAAGGAAAAAGGTAAGGAGATCTGCTATTACTACTTACATGTTTCACTGTAGGCCCTAGCCAATATAATAAAAATAGAAAAAAATTCATAAGGATTAGAAAGGAAGAAGCAAATCTGTCATTATTTATAGTTTATATAATATGGTCCAAAATTAAAATCCAAAAGAATCCACAGACTCTGAAAACTCAAAACATAAAATGAGACCAATATACAAAACATAATATTAAAAAACCAATAGCATTCATACATACCATTAACAGTCAACTAGAAAATGTAATTTTAAAGTAAATATACCATCTACGATAACAAAACTATAAAGTATTATAAGACAAGATATATTATATTTATAGATGAGAAGTTTCGATTTCAAAGTGACAGAAATTCTGTCCCCATAATCAGGTGGCCAGCTTGCGCAGCCATGCCACACTCCCCTCAGACTGAAACTGAGACGGAGGGCACCATACCAGCTGTGCACGTGTGGTGCCACTGCTACGCCCAGGGATCCTCTGCCCTTGAGCCACTGCACCACCAGACAACCCACAAACATACCACAGTACCTACTATAATTTTGGCAAACACAGGAGACCAGTAGGTCCCCTGGAGATCTAATTTCAGTGTGGGCTGCCCCTAAGGGACAGGGGAGCACAGCCCACCAAAGCATTCTTTGGGACAAAGGAATCATGGGTGTGGTGTCAACTGCTGAAGGGGATACTACCGATGCCTGGGAACAGATATGGAGAGAGGGGTCGTCTCTTACCTCCTTCCCAGTAACTGTTGGAGATGCAGCAGCAGATCTCCCCACCAGGGCCCCATGAGTATGCACTGAAAGAAAGCACTGTTCACACTTTTCCGGTGGCTCCATCCCCCTGGAAAGTGAGTGTGCACTGAAAGAAAGCAATTTTCACACTTTTCTGGAAGCTCATCCTCCACTGAAAGTCAGAGTGCACTGGAAGAAAGCACTTCTCATGCTTTTCTAGCGGCTCTAGCGGCTCTACCCCTGCTGAACGTGAGCTCACACTGAAAGAAAGTGATTGAAACACTTTTTCCACAACTCCACCCACACTGAAAGCAAGCCCGTACCTCCTTGTGCTTGCACAAAGTGCAAGGCGCAACTCTCCCTCCCTTACACAGAATGGCAGTGCCCTGGCCATGGAGGACAGACCTTGGAGTTACCCACCCTGGACTGGGAGAAGAGGCTCTGCCCTGACCCCTACTCTAATGGTAGCCATCAGAAAGGTAGATTCACGGCCCACAGCCACACTGTGGCATAGAACCAAAGGACAAAACCTTTACAAACAGGTTGTGAGTCCTGTGAGAGGGACATGGTAAGAAAATAGATGAATTCCTGCTGGCCTAATACGAGAAGCTGGTGTACTCCCCAAACCCTGCCTCTGAGACTTTTTTACTTATTTGAGACAGTCTCGATCTGTTGCCCAGACTGGAATTGAGTCACATGGTCATGGTTCACTACAGCCTTGAACTCTTAGGCTGAAGCAATTCTCCCACCTAAGCCTCCCCAGTATCTGGAACTACAGGTGCACACTATCACACCTAGCTAATTTTTAAGTTTTTCTTTGTAGAGATTCAGTCTCACTATGTTAACCAGGCCGGCTTTGAACTCCCGGCCTCAAGTAATTCTCCTGCCTTGGCCTCCCAAAATATGGGATTACAGGTGTGAGCCACCAAGCCTGGTCCCCAGAGACTTTAGCACACCCCATCATCATCTCTCCCTGCCACCACCATCACGGCCGGTGTGTCTACCTGGATACCAACCTACCTACTGCCTGCTACTCTTAAGCGCCATCTACTGCACTACAGCCTGAACTGCGCCACCAAACAAAAATGCTTTGCTACAATAAGCAGCATCTGAGAAAGTCACAGCACAGAACCTATCTGTGACCAAGGAACCTGTATAGAGCCTTGGCCCCCTGAAAGCACCCAGAAATGAAGCCAATCAATCATACACAACATACCCCACAGTCATACCCTCAAGGAAAAGAAAGAATAACAAATTTTTAGAAAGCCCTCTGAAATGGTAGCAAATAAAAAAAAAAATAGAAGCAACAGCCTCAGATGAGAAGGAATCAGCACAGGAACTCTGGCAGTAGAGAAAACCAGAGTGTTTTCTCACCTGCAAAGGATCACACTAGCTCCCTAGCAATGGATCCTAACCAGATTGAATGTCTGAAATGACAGATAAAGAATTCAAAATATGGATTGCAAGAAAACTCAACAATATCCAAGGGAAAGTTGCAATCCAGCACAAATAAAACAGAAAAATGATCCAGGAAATGACAGATGAAATAGATATATTAAGAAAGAACCAAATAGAACTTTTGGAATTGAAAAGTTCACTACAGGAATTTCAAAATATAGTTTGAAGCCTTGACAGTAGACTAGATCAAGTAGAAGAAAGAATTTCAGAGGTCAAAGACTGGTCTTCCAAGTTAACCCAGTCACACAAAAATAAGGAAAAAATAATTTTAAAAATGAATGAAACCCTTGATAAATATGGGATTATGTAAAGTGACTCAACCTATGACTTACTGGCATTTGAGAGAGGAGAAAAAGCATGCAAATTGGAAAACGTTTGAGAATATAATTCAGAAAAATGTCCCCAATCTCACTAGAGAGGTCAACATGTAGATACAAGAAATTCACAGAACTTCTGCAGGATACTATACAAGACAACCACTCCCATGGCAAATAGTCATCAGACTATCTGAGGTCAAAACATAAGGAAAAATTTTAAAAGCAGCTAGAGAAAAGGGCCAAATTACCTATAAAGGGAATCCCATCAGACTAACAGTGGATAGATTTAGCTTTCTTAAAGAAAATAAATGCCAGCCAAGAATTTCATATCCTACCAAACCAAGCTTCAAAAACGAAGGTGAGTCTACCAGACAAGCAAATGCTAAGGGAATTAATCACCACAAGACCAGTCTACAGGAAATATTTAAATGAGTTCTAAATATGGAAATGAAAGAACAATACTTGCTACCACAAAATCACACATTAAGTACAAAGCCCAGAGACGTTAAAAAGCAACTATACAATTGATACTACAACTAGCTAACAACACTACAACAGGAGCAAAACCTCACATATCAATACTAACCCTGACTATAAATGGCCTTAGTGCTCCACTTAGAAGACATAAAATGGCAAATTAGATTTAAAAAAAAAAAAAACAAGATCCAAGCTTCTTTTTTCAAGACGCCCATTTCACATGTAATGACATTGATAGGCCCAAAGTAAAGGGATGGAGAAAGATCTATCATGCAAATAGAAAACAAAATAGAGCAGAGGTAGCTATTTTTATATAAATAAAACAGACTTTAAACCAACAGCATAAAAAAGGACAAAGAAGGGCACTATATAATGATAAGTTGTTCAATTCAGCAAGAAGATTGAACTATCCTAAATATATATGCACTCAACATCAGAGCACCCAGATTTATAAAACAATTACTACTAGACCTACAAAAAGACATAGACAGCCATACAATAATAGGGGGACTTGAACATCCCATTGACAGCACTAGACAGATCATTGAGGCAGAAAACTAACAAAGAAACTCTGTATTTACATTGGACTTCTGATCAAATGGGCCTAATAGACATGTACAGAATACTCCACCCAATAACCATGGAATATACATCCTTCTCATCTGCACACAGAATATTCTCTAAGAATGACCACGTGCTCAGTCATAAGTCTCAGTAAATTCCAAAATATCAAAATTCTACTGAGCATCTTATTGGACCACAGTGGAATAAAATTAGAAATAATACCAAGAGGAACTCACAAAACCACACAAATACATGGAAACTAAACAACTTGCTCCTGAATGACTTTTAGGTAAACAATGAAATTAAAGCAAAAAATTCTTTGAAACAAATGAAAATAGATACACAATATACCAAAACCTCTGGGATACCGTAAAAGCAGTGTTAAGAGGAAAGTTTATAGTGCTAAATGCTTACATCAAGAAGACAAAAGTCGGAAGCATTTCCCCTAAGAACTGCAACAAGACAAATATGTCTCCTCTCTTTACTCCTATTCAACATAGTACTGGAAGTCCTAGCCAGAAATAAAAGGCATCCAATAGGAAAAGAGGAAGTCAAATCATCTCTGTTTGCCAATAATGTGATTCTACACCTAGAAAACCCCAAAGATTCCTCCAAAAGATTTCCTGACATGATAAATGACTTCAGTACAGTTTCAGGATACAAAATCAATGCACAAAAATTAGTAGTATTTCTATACAACAATAACATTCAAACTGAGAACCAATGAAGAATGAAATCCCATTTACAATAACTACAAAAAATAAAATACCCAGGAATACATCTAACCAAAGGGTGAAAGATCTCTACAAGTAGAACTATGAAATACTGCTGAAAGAAATCATAGATGACATAAGCAAATGGAAAAATATCCCATGCTCATGGATTGCAAAAATCAACATCATAAAAATATCCATACTGCCCAAAGCAATCTACGGATTCAATGCAATTCCTATCAAATTACCAATGTCATTTTTTCACAGAATTAGAAAAACCACAATTGTAAAATTCATATGGAACCAAAAAAGAGCCTGAATAGCCAAAGTAAACCTAAGCAAAAATAACAAAGCTAGAGACATCACATTACCCGACTTCAAACAATATTACAAGGCTATAGTAACCAAAACAGCATGGCACTGGTACAAAAATAGACACATATTAACAGATCAATGGAACAGAATAGAGAACTCAGAAATAAAGCCACACACCTACACCAACTAATCTTTGACAAAGTCGACAAAAATAAACAAAAGAGAAAGGACACCCTCTTCAATAAATGGTGCTGGGAAAACCGGCTAGACATGAATTGGATCCCTAACTCTCATTATATACAAAAATGAACTAAAAATGGATGAAAGACTTGAATGTGGCTGGGAGTGGTGGCTCACACCTGTAATCCCAACATTCTGGGAGGCTGAGGTGGGCAGACGACCTGAGGCCAGGAGTTCAAAACCAGCCTGGCCAACATGGTGAAACCCCAACTCTACAAAAATAGAAAAGGAAAAGTTAGCTGGTCGTGGTGGCATGTGACTTTAATCCCAGCTACCTGGGAGGCTGAGGCAGGAGAATTGCTTGAGCCCGGGAGGCAGAGGTTGCAGTGACCTGAGATCACACCACTGGATTCCAGTCTGGGCAACAGAGTGAGACTCTGTCTCCAAAAAAAAAAAAAAAAAAAAAAAAAATAAAGAAAAGAAAAGATTTAATTGTAATACAAAAAAATATAAAGATCATAGAGAAAACCTAGTAAAAATTCTTATGGAAATTTG
>CAUYLG010040737.1:0-14328 GCA_963573385.1 Cacajao melanocephalus
TGAAAGATCATCCGAGTAGCACTCCATGCTGTGCTCAGAATGTCTTAGACCCAGTTTGTGGACTCTAGCCTCTCTTTCCTCAGGGTGAGTTCATTCCCAGGAGGCACCTCCATGCTTCATGCAAATCACCCTTGTTCAATGAATCTTGGCAGTTCTCCACACATACTAGGATCACTGTCCACTGACAGTTACCTCTCAGCTGCCTTCACCAGGAACAGTGCCTCCCAAATACCCTGTTGCATGCTTTGTGAGTGAGAGCTCAAAGTTCCCAACACAGTAAATACACCTTGTTCTTAGTGTTCAGTGTATAAAATATTAAGCAAAACTTGGATCTATGTTTGATGGCGTTGTGCCAGTGGGAAACATGGGTCTAGGGAAAGCAGTCCTTAGTTCTTATCTCTGCCATGGTGCTTTCCTTGGAGGATAAGAGAAAGGAATGTCAGGCAGATCACTTTTTCTCAGGACAAAGGCGATTTGCTCTTCTGAAATATCTGGGAAGGGTCAGTCTTACCACCGAAAAATAAAACTAAAATCCTAAGTCCCCAATTGACTGAACGGACCCTGTCTTGGCCAAGGGGACCAAAGGGAAACCTTAAAAATAGAGTCGCATGTATGTTTATTGCAGCACTGTTCACAGTAGCAAAGACTTGGCACCAACCCAAATGTCCATCAATGGTAGACTGGAAAATGAAAATGTGGCACATATACACCATGGAATACTATGCAGCCACAAAAAAGGATGAGTTCATGTCCTTTGCAGGGATATGGATGAAGCTGGAAACCATCATTCTCAGCAAACTGACACATGAGCAGAAAACCAGACACTGCATGTTCTTACTCATAAGTGGGAGTTAAACAATGAGAACACATGGACACAGGGAGGGGGACATCACACACTGGGGCCTATCTGGCAGTGGGGGGATAGGGAGATATAGCATTAGGAGAAATACCTAACGTAGATGATGGGTTGATAGGTGCAGCAAACCACCATGGCACATGTACACCTACATAACAAACCTGCGTGTTCTGCACATGTATCCTAGCGATTAAAGTAGAATTAAAAAAAAAAAAGAAAGAAAAAAGAAGAAAAAAACAGTCCCTGACCAAGACAGGATGGGAGGTCACACATGCCTCAGTATGGCCCTTCCTTATTAACCTTTAACCAGAATTCTTTCCTAAGGAGTAAGCAGAAACCAGTTCTGGAAAATAAGAAACAGATGAATCCTTCCTTCAGCCAATCATCTGAAGCTGTGACCGGATTTGGCCTCCCTTTTGCAGTTTCAACACAGCAATAACCAGTGTTCCTTCCTGTTAAGGGACCACCAACCATGGAGTGGTTCTGACCAGTCTGCAGAGGATGTGCCGTGAGGGTTTTCCCATCCCCTGCCTCATCTTTTGACATCAGAGGGCCAAAAACTCCATCCTTGGATCATGCTAATGCCACCGTTTTTGAACATGTGACCCATGAAAAGGCATGAAGCTCAATTGCACATGCTTACATTTGTCTTTTCATAAATATTCATGACTCCTCTTATAGCTTATGAAATAGTACACTTGGCCACCTAGCTCAGCATACATTCCTTTCTCACATTCCCCCCCTTCAAGGTGCTTACTCTTTGCTTCTGCCAGAGGCTACATTTCCCAGCTTGAAGGATGGCCAACCTGGAGTCTCCAGCCTTTTATGAGAAATAAAGCTCTCTTTTCCAACTTTATGAATCTTGTGATTTTTCAGTTGGCGCTACTCAGCTTACTAACTTGGCAAGATACACTGGCTGTAATATTCACCACAATATTATTACGATCTGTGATTGGCCATCTAGTGTGACAAGGCAATGCTGCTGATGAAATGTGGATGCAATACTAGCTTGTCTCACTTTTTAATTTTAAAATTTCTAGTGAAATTAAACATTTAAAAATGTTTTTATTGGTCATTCATGTGTCTTCTCTATAAATTCAATTCAATTCAACATATAATCATTGAGTGCTTACGATGGTGCCAATTGGGCAGAGCAGTGAACAAAGCAAAGACTTGCTCTAAGAAGCTTACTTTCAAGTGGGAGGAGACAGACAATAAAAAGGGGCAAACAAGCATGACCATGTCAAGCAATAAGTGCTGAAGGGAAAAATAAAGCAAGGGAAGGGAATAGGAGGTGGAAACTTTTGGATAAGGTGATCAGGGAACTCTAGTCTGATGAGAAGAAATAGTGTTTAATCTATTTACATTCAATTTTATTATTGACTTTTGGGGCTTATTTTTAAAAACTTACTTTGTGCTTTCTATTAAGCATGATTTTTTTCTTTGTTTATTGTTTCCTCACTTCCTGACACCTGTGGATTGATCTTGTTTTCTTTGTTCTTCCTTTTAATATGCGTTCTTAATTTTTAAATGTGCACACTTGATTTAGCACTATCTAATTTAATCTCTTTCTTCCTGCATAAAAAACAAGGCCCACAGAAGGTGTTTTTGTTTTTTTGTTTTTAGGAGACAGGGTCTGACTCTGTTACCCAGGCTGGAGGGTAGTGGTGTAATCACAGCTGATACAGTTTGGATGTTGTCCCTGCCCAAGTCTCATGTTGAATTGTAATCCCCAATGTTGGAGATGGGGCCTGGCGGGTGGTAATTGAATCATGGGGGCAGTTTCTCATGAATGGTTTAATACCATCCCCCTCTGTACTGTCGTCGCAATGGTGAGTGTCATCTCACAAGATCTGGTTGTTTAAAAGCATGTAGCACCTCATGTGAGAAACCTCGCTCCACCTTTGCCTTCCACCATAATTGGAAGCTTCCTGAGGCCTTTACAGAAGCAGAAGCCTCTATGCTTCCTGTACAGCCTGCACAACTGTGAGGCAATTAAACTTCTTTTCTTTGCAAATTACCTATTCTCAGGTATTTCTTTGTAGCAGTGTGAGAATGGAATAATACAATGGCCTAAGGCAGCCTTAACCTCCCAGGCTCAAGTTTTCCTCCTGCCTCAGCCTCCAAAGTAGCTGGGACCACACATGCATGCCATCATGTCTGGCTAGTTTTTTACTTTTTATTTTTGTGGAGACAGGGTCTCCCTATATTGCTTAGACTGGTCTTAAACTCCTGGGCTCAAGTGATTCTCTGCGTTGGCCTCTCAAAGTGTAGGGATTACAGGTGTGAGCCACTGTGCCCTGTCAGAAATTTTTGTTTATGTTACTTACTTTAAGTTTTACCTTGGTTTATTGATTGATTGACTGACTGACAGGATCTTGATCTGTTATCCAGGGTAGAGTGCAGCTTCAACTTCCTGGGCTCAAGCTATCCCCTTGTTGCAGCCTTTTGAGTAATTGGGACTATAAACACATGCCACCATGCCTAGCTAATTAATTTTTTTTTTTGTAGAGATGAGGGTCTTTCTTTGTTGCCCAGTCTGGTCTTGAAGTCCTGGGCTCAAGCAATCCTCTCACCTTGGCCTCTAAAAGTGCTAGGATTATAGATGTGAATCACCATGTGCAGCCTTACCTTATTTTTATGCTCCAAAATTTGGTCATTATTATTATTTAGAATTACCTACATGTTTACCAGTGTATTTGTCTGTGGTGTTTCTTGGACTTTATTCCCCCTTTCCTGTTTTAACTTTCTATTTTCTGAAATACATCTTTGGTAGTTTTTGTAGAATTTGCTATTGTTTGAATGCCTCCTCCAAAACTCATGTTCAAATTTAATTGCCATTGTGTTGGTATTAAGAGGTGAGACCATTAAGTGGTGATTAGTCCATGAGGACCTTGCCTTCATCAGTGGCTTAATGTCATTTTATCATGAGAGTGGGCTTGTTGTAAAGTGCATTTGGCCTCCTTTTGCTCTCTGGCTGTCATGCTCTCTTGCATTTCCACCTTCTGCCATAGGACAATGTAGCATGAAGGTCCCCATCAGATGCCAGCATCTTGATATTGGACTTCCCAGCCCCTAGAACTCTGAGAAATACATTTCTTTTCTTTATAAATTACCCAGTGTGTGGCATTCTGTTGTAGAAACACACAGCTGATTAAGAATCTATAAGTGATGACTTCTCTGTTATTTTCTGAAAATGTCTTTACTTAAATGATGGTTTAGTTTGCATAAAATTCTAGATTGACAACTATTTTACTTCAGCATTCTGGAAATATTATACCATTATCTTCTGGATTCTGTTGTTGATGCTGAAAAGCCTATTGCAAATCTGTATTTCCATCGTTGATAATTATTTTATTTGTTCTCTGTTTCTGAGATCATCTCTTTGTCTTTCGTGTTGTGCAGTTTCACTGTTATTTCTAGGGATGGTTTTAGTTTAGTTTTCCTATTTAGGACTTATGTGCTTCTTGATTAATTCATGTATTTCAATACCTGTGGAAAATTCTCAGCTATTGTATTTTTTGAATATTACTTCTGTCTTATACTTCATGTTCTGCTTCTGAATTCCTTTTTTTAAAAAAAAAGCTTCACTAAAGTATAATTAATATGTCATATATATAATTCATATACTATAATACCTACCTAAAGTATAAAATCTAATGATTTTTAGGATAATGATAGTTATAACTACTGCTACTATTTTATGGCATTTTATTACCTATAACAGAAACCTTGTACCCATTAGTAGTCACTCTCTATTCCCCACAACCCTCCAGGCCCAGGAAATCACTGCTGTCTCTACAGATTTTCCTATTCTGGACATTTTATATGAATGAAGTCATACAATATGTGTTTTTTTGGTCTGGCTTTGTTTAAATAGCATGTTTCAAGGTTCATCCATGTTGTAACACATAACATGTATTATGGAGGAATAAGTGCATGATCCTATCCCAGGATCATGAAGATTTACTTCTATATTTTTTTCCCTAAGTTTTCTAGTTTTAGCTGTTACATTTAGGCTCTGCTCCATTTTCAGTCATTTTTTTTTGTCTGTGGTGTAAGAAAGGGGCCAAACATTTTATTTTTTTACATGTGGATGTCCAGTTGTCCCAGCATTATTTACTGAAAAGACTATTTTCCCCCATTAATTATATTGGGACCTATGTTGAAAATTAATGGACCATAAATGTGAGGGTATATTTCTTGACTCTCAGTTTTATTCTGTTGGTCTATATGTCTATCTTTATGCCAGTAGAATACTGTCTGGGTTACTGTAGCTTTGTAGTAAGTTTTGAAATCATGAAATGGAAATCCTCCTACTCTGCTCTTCTTTTTCAAGATTGTGTTGGTTATTCCGGGTCTTTTGCATTTCCACATGAATAAAAGGAACAATATGTCAAGTTATATAAAACAGCTAGCTGGGATTTTGGTACGTGTTGTTGAAGGTTTAGATCAACTTGGGTGATATTGCCATCTTAACTGCGGAGCCCAGTGGAACATCTCTTTTGTAACACAGAGGTGTGTAGGAAAGAAGGACTGCACTCTTGAAGCCACCCTGCCTGGATCCTCCCTACGTAGAGGGAATTAGGGTTAGAAGTGGGTGAGTTATAAAAAATGGGATCTGCTGATGTGTATTGGCTGCTCGGAGGATTGGGAACTGCCACTCAACTGCCTAGCCCATGGTGCTTCTGGAAGGCAGAGCCATGAGAAATAATGGAAGTCCCTCATTTAAACATTGTAGCCCCCAGTGTTCTTACCAAGTTTCCATTTTGTTGTTGTTGAGTAAATGTTCCTTAGTTTGTTGTAAGCCCTTTAATCAATGTCTAGAGCCTCTGACTGATGTCTTTGCTAATTTTGAGTGGCTTAATAATAGATGTCTTTCTAGGGAAAAGACTTCCCCAAGCTCTTCATACCATCATTTTTGTACTCCTTCAAACAGATATTGGACCTTCACATTCTAGCTTGTCTGTCATCTCTTTCATATTTTCAATGTCTAAATATTTCTGTGTTATATTCTGGTAAATTTCCTTAGATATATTTTCCAGTTGATATATTCTCTTTTCATCTTTGTCTAATTTAATGTTTAGCCTATCAATCGAGTTTTAAAATTTATTTTATTTTACTTTTGAGAAAAGAAAGGCTCTTTTATTATTAATTTTTTAAGACTTGGCTTTAATAAATGTAATTCTAACAGAGATGACAATACTTTATTTGGCTTTGTAAGAAAGGGATATTTCAGTCATTAAAGCAATTTGATATATAAAAAGTGATTGAATACATAAAAGTAAAGGGAATAATGAGGAAGAAATGCATATTTTGTATCTTAACAGAAATAAATAAATGTGAGATTTGATTTAAAAACGAATAAAATTACATCATTGCTTAGACAAAAATTATTGTCAACTTAATTTTATAAAAATGAATGTATCATTTAATGAAAAATTAAAAGAAAAACAATTAAATTTACTGACTCCTAGAACCCTGTTAAAAGATTTTTGTGAAGCTCTGTGGAACAATTATTAATAAAATTAAGCTGACAAAACAAATACAGCAACTAAACAATTTCTGTGACTTAATAGGAGAAATATAAAATATCTAACAATGTCCAGTAGGATTACAAGAGCTACAACTTTGTTTTTAATTAAAATTTCATTAGTTCAGTAGGAGATGAGTGAAAATTTAGTACTGTGAATAATATTCTTGATATCAAAAGAAAATTTTGACTTCTTGAAGCCATAAAAGACCTACGGATGAAATTTTACATTTAAAATTTGCACTTTAAATTATACTCTTCACTTTTAGAAGTTCTATTTGACATTTTTAAAAACATGCCTATTCTTTTTGCATAGTGGCTACCTTTTTTAAAGGGATTTGATACCTAATTTTGTCTTATAAGCTCTTTAAACATAGTTATTTAATATTCTTGGCTCTAATCTTCTGTTTCTTGTGTCTTCTTCTCCTTGCTAATTGTGAGTTATTTCCTTGGGTGTTTTGTTAATTTTTCAGCATGAAGGTTCTTGAATCATATGGGTAGCATAGATTCAACTCTCAAAGCTTAATGATAAATAGGTCACTAGTTTAACAATCTCAAAGGAGATTTTTACTACTCTTTTTTTTTTTTTTTACAATTTTACTATTTCAATATTAACTATTATTTTAAAATCAGAGTCTACAAAAGCCCACAAGAGATAGTTCAGCTTTTTAATGTCTTCCTTTAACAATAAGCATACTTTATTTTACTAGTTTACCTTTTTACTAAGGGTGTAGTATTTAGAGAGATTTGCATCATTCAGTGGTCTTAGCCCGAATTCTCTCATAAAAACTAAAAGCCTTATCCCATTTCTCTAGTCTAGTTTATCCTTTTTCAATTTAGACACTTTCACAAGCTCTCTGTGAGTTTGGGCAAGTCATTTCTTCCTTTGGGTCAAAGTTATCCCAGTTTTAAAATGAAAGAGTTGAGTGAAATGACCAGTTAGGTCCTTGGGAGGTAGCTCCAGCATGCTAAGCTTGTAGGTTTTATCTGATTTAGATAGTATTTTCAGAAAAGAAATTTAATTATTCTTTATGTGTATATGGGAAGTATAGTTTATGGATGCAGGTCAATACAGCTGATTTGGACCATGGGCTAGCAGTCAATGGCAGAATGTTTCTCTAAGGGTTACTCCTCCTTGTCTTTTCCTTCACCTGAAGCTCAGACCTCATGCCAGTCAATTCATGAGCTATAGGTAGCTTGATTTCCCTTCATCTCTTTTTAGTAGCTCACCTTTGGAATGGGCAAAGTCAGCAGTTATCATAAGGGCATGGATGCCAATCACAACAAATGCTTTATTTGTAGGACAACAGGCTTAAGTGCAGATCAGATTGGTTGTGAAATTCTTCAACATTTCAGTAGCGTGGTGATGCGGATGGTAATGCAGTGGGAATCAGAAGATCTGGGTCCTAACTAGATGATACTAAGCAAGCCATTTCGTCATTCTGAGCATCAGTTTCCCCTTTGTAAAACAAAGTTGGATGAGATGACCATTAAGATCCTCAATATCTCTCTTGTTCCAAGGCTTTACCTCTCTCTTTTGACCACTTTCATATTTGGGATCTATGTTAGGAGATGAGAGGGAGGAAGAGAAGAGCCAAATGCAAAGCCATCTGGTTTCTGATCTGTAGCTGTGGCTGGGAGGCTTGGAATCTCTATGCTCTGCTTCATCCTCTGCTAGCAAGGACATCGGGAGCCTCTCCTCTTTCTGGGCAATGTATGCCTCCTCAGGCACATACTTGAATTTTTTCCTCATTGCCTCTTTAGGATACCAAATAAGGCTCATCTTACATCTTGTGACAAAACAGAAGTGGTGTCATATGCATGGGCACTTCAGACTATTCACGCTTCTTGGATAAGTTTTCATAAGTCACAAACTATTGTGAATCATCAAGTTCAAACAAGTCTGGCATCTGCTTTAAGCACACTCCAATTATTGTATGAAAGTCTGTATTGGTAAGATCAAAGCTCCAAGCTTTATAATCAGGTATACAAATGGATTGCAGCAGAACTTCTGTAAGTAATGCACATCTCAACTCTGTGTGTTTGAAGTCTTAGTTTACCGAAGTGGGCATTCATTACTTTAAGAATGTGCACAGGCATACAGCATACAGCAGACACACTTGTGTGACCCTCGAAGAGTCCTGGTAGCTTTCTGGTCAATGTAGCCAATACCCTCTCCATGGTCCTGATCATGCGTGGCCCCTTTGCTGCACTTGGCGCTTCTGACATCACCTCCTCTTGGAAGCACCCTCCTTCCTGCCCTTCTGGGATGCCATGAACTCATTTTCTCATTGTTTTCTTACCGTTTCTCCATTTGTCACGGGTCTTTTTCCTTCTCCTGATCTCTGATTGGGAAATTCTCCAGCGTTTGGCCCTCAGCTCCTTGCTGCACTCCTCTTGTTGCTCTCCTCTCCCGTAGCGCAGTGCTCTAACTCTCTCACTTGTACTAAGATTTATCTGTATCATCATCCCTGCCATAAATTCTAGCTTTCCCTGGACTGTTGCAATGGCCTCTTTGCTGAACTCTTTGCCTCCAAACTTTCCTTCATTTTTCTAAAACAGATAAACATTTGCTAAAACGTTTCCTAAAACACCTTTTGTCACACCACACTCAGTTTCAAAAGCTTAAACTGCCTCTACAGCTCCCAGGGAAGTCCAAGCTGATGCACTTCACCATTGAGTCTCCTACCCTAGGGTGCCCATACAATCCGCCATAAAGCTTTAATTTCCACCACTTCCCTTCACAACCCTCCCCTTCCTGCTGCCTAGACTTACCCTGGTCCTTCAACCATGCCTTGGACTTCCCCACCCCATTCCCATGTGCACATTGTTCTCCTCACCTGCAGTTCTTACTTTTCCCCCCTCTGCTTCTTAGAAGCCTCCCCATCCCACATAAATCCATTCCTGAGAGCCTCCAATCCCAGAGGTGCTTGTCCTCCCCAGTGTGTGAACTACCCACTTGCCACTTGTCAACTCCTGCCTCAGATTACTATTTCCCATTCATCCCTTCAACCCTCTACACACACCCATTCAACAGTGCCTACTGGGTGCCTAGAGCTGGGGATTCAAAGACAAAGTAGATCTTGCCCTTGGCTTCAGGGAACTCAAACATATGTAGAGAGACAAGCATGTAAGTCATGACAATGTCATGATCAAGGTAAGAACAGAGGTTGAAGAGGAGATAAAGACGACTGGTCTGAAGAAGGGAAAGAAGTAAGCCATTTATATTTAACCGCATGTTGTGATGAAGAGAAGAGAGATCTATATTAGAATCCTGGCTTCACAACTTATTATCCCCCACCCTCTATGCCTTGGTTTGCACATCTATACAATGGGAAATATACAGTTTAACCTGAAGAGTTGTGGTGAGGGGTCATGGACATCTCAATTGTGTGTGTTTGAAGATTATGTTTGTAGAAAGGGTCTAGTTTGTGAAAAGTGTCCAGCACTGCCTTGGGTTTGTGCAGGTTCTTAACAAGTAAGAGCTTCTTCTGCCCATAGCATTAGTCCTATCTCCAACCCCTCCCAGTGTCTACTACACCACCCTGGATGAACTTGTCCTAGTGGATATCTATTATTTGGTCGACATCATCATGGATATGAAAAAGGCCCATCCTATCAGGAAACATGGCCATCAGGAACTGTCCCAGAAAGGATCTGTTCCTCTTTCTGAGAACCATGAATTTGGAATTTGGCATTTGGAAATGTGACCTAGCAAAAGACACATGGGCAAGAGCTATGCTTTTCCATTTCATCAAGGAGAGCCAGAGTCTTGCCAAGGAGTTGGGGGCCTCAAGCCAGGAAGCAGAACAGCAATACTGTCTCTTGACCTGCTGCACCCCACTGATAAAGGCCAGGGCTTTCATGAGTCCAGGTCTTTGAAGTCACACCACGAAGCTCTTACATTATGACGCACAGCATGGAAGAGGAGTCCTGACTTAGTGAGAAGCCCAAGTAAAGTCTTTTATGAGAGGAGAGACTCTTCTGAAGAAACATAACAAATGGAGGGAAGAGCTTTTGATAATCACCAAATAAGCATAAAAAAAAAAAGGGAGGGGGGTTGCCTTCCATGTCCTTACATGTCCACACCCTCCACAGGCGAGGTATAAATGCTCTCCGGAGGAAGGAGACCCACTGCTCTGCAGTTTGGAGATTTTGGACTCTGTCTTCAGCTGGGCACTCCCTCCCTCCCTCCCTGCACCATGCCCTACAACTTCTGCCTGCCCAGCCTGAGCTGCCGCACCAGCTGCTCCTCCCGGCCCTGCGTGCCCCCCAGCTGCCATGGCTGTACCCTGCCCGGGGCCTGCAACATCCCTGCCAACGTGAGCAACTGCAACTGGTTCTGCGAGGGCTCCTTCAATGGCAGTGAGAAGGAGACCATGCAGTTCCTGAATGACCGCCTGGCCAGCTACCTGGAGAAGGTGCGTCAGCTGGAGCAGGAGAATGCGGAGCTGGAGCGCCTCATCCGGGAGCGGTCCCAGCAGCAGGAGCCCTTGCTGTGCCCCAGCTACCAGTCCTACTTCAAGACCATCGAGGAGCTCCAGCAGAAGGTGAGGGGGTGGGCGACACAGTGCCTCCAGCAGGAAGTTGTCGGGAGATAATCTGAGCTCTGATTGAGAAACAATGTGAGCTCTTGATGTGAATAAAAAGCTGAACACTGGCATTTTTATTTTGTTTTCTTGAGGGCCCATCTAATCTTAGGCTTGGGACTGTTAGGTCTAAATATTTGCATAGTGTTAGTCTATGTGGAGGTAGCACCACTTTGCATAAAAGAGCTGTAATTAAAAATGACCTCTGAATGCTTCCCTGCACTTGCCAAGCTCCAGATTATTATCCTTGAGGTAAGAGAAAAGGACTGAGTCCAAAGGAAGCTGGGGAAATGGAATCTTTTGTAAAGAGTGGGTGGTTTTCCCTCTCCCTCATCTGAGCTTTTGGCCTCTTGGACTGCTGGCTGCCTCTCTTCTGGATTCCTACTTACCCTGACTTTATTGTCCTCACCTTCATGCCTCTGGGCTTTCTCTGGTGCACAGTGTCCAGTGAGAGCCTAAAATATTTGGCCAAAATTGGGAAGATTGGAAATTACCTAGAACAAAGTAGTCCCAGTTGTCTGGGACATCTGTGAATATGTGGCTTCTTCCCTGATCCAGCCCCTTGCAAATGCTAGTTTACCTATTTATCTTTTCCACTTGATTGAAAGTCTCTTGAGGGCAGGATCAAGCACTTACCGATATTTGTGTTCTCAGCTCCTACTATGATGCCAGAAACATAATAGGTGTTTTTCATAAATGTCAACTATTATTATCATCAGCTTCTTAATATTGCTCATTAAGAAAGAAAAAAGATTATTTACTTATACTTTTTGCATATTGTGATGTTCTTTTTCCAAATATAATTTTGGAAATAGTCACTGAGTACCTATTGTATATAGAAAGCATTTAATAAGATAGACAGTGATTTCTCATCCTGATTCTTCCAAGGAAGTGAATTAGTAAGGACTGCCACTGGTGAAAAATGACCAGGTCCTTGCTCATTCTTGAACGTTTTGAGTCTTCTAGATCCTATGCGGCAAGTCTGAGAATGCCAGGCTTGTGGTGCAGATCGACAATGCCAAGCTGGCCTCAGACGACTTCAGGACCAAGTGAGTGGGCAAGCGGGGTGCTGCTGTTTATTCCTCTTCTCTGGCTGTTCTCCTTCCCTTTAGCCTGCTGTCAACACAAGCTAAACACACATTGACTGAGCTATGTTCTGGATGCTTTCCCCAAGATTCACAGAGCCACTGCACACCGTAGCTAGATCCTTTCCCCAGGCTTTAGATTGCCCTCACTCCTGCTTGTAAAGTGGCATCCCCAGTCATACTGTGAGTCAGTGTAGACATCCTGGTCCCTGACGTTCTCCTATGCACAGAACCCATTCATGAGAATACAGAATGTGGGAATTATATTATTTTGGAAATCTTAGAGTTTATCAGCTTTTATCCGAAATCAACTGTCTTTCTTTTTTTAGAGACACGGTCTTTCTCTGTCACCCAGGCTGGAGGGCACTGGTGCAATCAGAGCTCACTGTAACTTCAGATCCTCAGATTCCTGGGCTCAAGCAATCCTCCCACCTTAGCCTCCTGAGTAGCTAGGAATACAGGAGTCTGTCCACTGGATCTTTAAAAATAAAATTACCAGTGCCTTTTCCTCCAGAAGCTATTGCTTGATGCTAAAAACCTAAACAAAAGAGATAGCTATAAAAACTACAAACCCTAATTTCTAGTTGCCTGACAAACCAAACTAAAGCAGCGTCAAGGCCAAGCCTGTTCCTGCTCACCCTGTCCCTGACCCTCCTATGATCACAGATATGAGACAGAGCAGTCCCTGAGGCAGCTGGTGGAGTCGGACATCAACGGCCTGCGCAGGATCCTGGACGAGCTGACCCTGTGCAGGTCTGACCTGGAGGCCCAGGTGGAGTCCCTGAAGGAGGAGCTGCTCTGCCTCAAGCAGAACCATGAGCAGGTGAATTCCCTGAAGAGTGATGGGCTCAGACTCGCCAGGGCCTGTTTCACAACCGCCACAGGATCCAGGACAGGCTGCCAGGAGAGGCTCAATTAGTCGAGGAAGTAATTCTACATAAAGAAAGGGATATGTAGAGATGAGTAACCTAAAGGTCTGTGACATGAGATTAGGATTTTTCTGCCAGAGGCAGGAAGGAGAGTGAGGAAGTTGGCAAGCCCAGTAATGAGGAAAGTTGAAGAAGAAGGCAGCAGCCACAGCCTCTCTGGCACCCAGGTTAGGGTGCACGCTGTAGCAACCTTTTATTCCAATTCTCCATTTGTAGCTGGAGAAACCAGGAGGGCGTAGGCCCACCAGGAAAGGGGCTGAGCTGGAACAAAACGCAACTCTCCTGGTTCCTATCCAGAGCTCTTTCTGCTGTTCAGTGTTGCTTGGAAACAACCTTGAGCAAAATTCTCACTGTCACGGCTTAGTCAGTTGGACAACAAAGAAGACAGGTACTTTATGCAACCAGCAATCCGAGAACAATGTAAATGGTGACAGTTAATATTAATCAAGTTCTGAGTATATGCCAAACATTGTGCTAAGTGCTTTAGAACTCCGGAGGCAGTTCTCATTTTAAGATGAAGAAATTGAGGCTTCAAGAAGCTTCTAAAGCAATGCATTGAGTGGTAGAGGTGAGGTTGAATTCAAAGTTATCTGAAATCCACCTAAGTACCAAGCTATGCTTAGCAGTGAAGTGAAGAGATACTTATTGCCTTCAGCAAAATCTATGCTGGTGGAATCAACAAATCACCCTTTAAGTCTCTTCTCTGCGAGGATGGCAGATTTTGAAGTAAGCATTCTGTATTTCCTCTTTAGCCAGACTCTCTTCTTTTTATTATCCATGCTTAAGAGTCAAACATATGAGGCCATATGGTACACTAGCAAAAACACTGAACTGGGCATTTGGGGACCAGAGTTTAAATCATGGCCTCCCATGTATCGCCTCTGAGCCCAAATTACTGAATCTCTCTAGATGAGGAGTGGGTGCATAGACTACAAAGAGCGGAGAGAGGTCATGGGCTTGAAAGTACTTTGTAAGAAGTGGAGTATGCAGATTAGTCATTGAATATAGATCCTGGTTAATGAGAGGATCAGAGGGAACAAAATTTCTTGAAAGCTTAAGAATGATCAGAAGTTGAATTGCATTCTCTCAAGGAGAGCAGCAAGATCCTTCGTGAGATTTAAAATTTTGCCCTTTCTCCATCAGGAGGTCAACACCCTGCGCTGCCAGCTTGGAGACCGCCTCAATGTGGAGGTGGACGCTGCCCCCGCTGTGGACCTGAACCAGGTCCTGAACCAGACCAGGAGTCAGTATGAGGCCCTGGTGGACACCAACCGCAGGGAAGTGGAGCAATGGTTCGCCACGCAGGTGGGCATCTAAGTACGTGGCCACTCAGGAT
>CAUYLG010040738.1:0-25577 GCA_963573385.1 Cacajao melanocephalus
TAGAATTGGCCACTTCTCAAGAGCCCTGATAGCTCTGGCAGCGTGGGGCAAAGGTCCTCTTTTGTGGTCAGTTATTTTTCTGATCTTACCCCTAGGCTTCCTTTGGGGCCTCCTCTAGGGCCCTGTGACACCAAGGCTCTGTGACTCTCACCCTAAAGCAGCTCATACGGCAGCTGCTGCTGCCCCTGCTGTGGGCGGGAGAGTGGGCTTCGGGGAGAGGGGCCGTGGGGCTAGGCTGGGCTGACCCTTGTTTCCCCACAGGGGCCCTGGCTCAGGATGTGAGATCGAGGCTGGAAGTGCCAGAGTCAGTGACGGTGCAGGAGGGTCTCTGTGACTGTGCACTGCTCCATCTTCCACCCCCATGGGTCACTATATGACTCTAGCCCTGTCCACGGCTACTGTCCCAGAAAGGGGATGATTTCCATCAGGATCCTCAAGTGGCCGGAAGCAATCTAGATGGAAAAGAGCAGGAGGAGACCCAGGGCCAATTCCGCCTGCTTCAGACCCCAGGCCAGCACCTGCCTCTGGACGTCAGAGGTGCACAGAGGGGAGACGCAGGGAGATCTATGTGAACTCTAATTACAGAAATGCTCTATGTGCATGTGACAGGTAGGGAATGAGGTCGAGAAAGGACACATGAGTGGGGGTTCCCAGGCCAGTGAAGTTGACACATGGAATTAACTGTCGCACTGCCCAAGGAGGCAGCGTTCAGCTCATACACAGAGAGAAGCACACGCTCCGCCTGTCCCTCACACACAGGGTCATTGTCTCTCTCGCTCTGTTAAAACCTTCAATTAAAAGCTTCAGTTAACATTTTAATATCATCCTTTCGATACAGCAGGTAGAAAATATAGTGAGACAAGTAAGCCTCCAACTTTACCTTTTTGTATTAGCTGTGATTCGTGTTTGCTCCTGTTTTGGATATCCATCACTGCACATCAAACCACCCAGACAGCGGGGAGTGTACTGAAAGTCGCCTTTGCCATTCAGTGCATAGCGTTAGAGCTCATTCTGACCAAAATGTCTTTCTCTGTAAACACCCCTGCTGTGATGAAGGGAGTGCACTACCGAATTGCAGGGTCAGCAGGAACTTCCTGAAATGACGGCTCGGTGAGTTCTTGTTCACTGGGTTGACTGTTTTTTCTTCGTGATTGAAAAATAACTCTGTACACAGAATTTTCATAACCCACGTAATATCCCAAACAACTTCTTAGAAATTGCAAAGTATTCTTGGCTGGGCATGGTGGCTCATGCCTGTATTCCCAGCACTTTGGGAGGCTGAAGTGGGATTACCTGAGGTCAGGAGTTCAAGACCAGCGTGACCAACATGGTGACATATTGTCTACTAAAAATACAAACATTGGCTGGGTGCGGTGGTGAACGCCTGTAATCCCAGCTACTCCGGAGGCTAAGGCAGGAGAATAGCTTGAACCTGGGAGGCGGAGGTTGCAGTGAGCCGAGATTGTGCCACTGCACTGCAGCCTGGGCAACAGAGCAAGACTCTGTCGGAAGGAAGGGAGGGAGGGAGGGAGGGAAGGAAGGAAGGAAGGAAGGAAAGGAAGGAAGGAGAGAAGGAAAGAAAGAATGAAAAGAGAGAGAGAAG
The DNA here is from genome assembly GCA_963573385.1 of Cacajao melanocephalus. NCBI lineage: Eukaryota > Metazoa > Chordata > Mammalia > Primates > Pitheciidae > Cacajao > Cacajao melanocephalus. The sequence continues at coordinate 1,604 of CAUYLG010040738.1, forward strand.
GAGGGAGGGAGGGTTATAGATTTATAAAACATTACACTGCTAATTTGGCTGGATCAAAAACGATAAATCAGTACTAAGACCTTGATGCACTCAAGATTTTAAAAATAAAATTAAAACAGGAGAGCAACAAAGGACCACTCAGGAATGACTGTTCTTTGGATCAAGATATTCTCCAATAAGCAGTTAATTCATAGTAACCCAAATTGTATAGATTTATAGATTTGTAAATCTATAAAACACTGCTTGCTGCAAGCAATTTTGGTTTGTGTAGGTACCATTTGCCCCGTTGGTCCCAAATGAGCTGTTCATTCCCTTCCGACTCCAAATAAATAAGTGAGAGCCAGTTACCAAGTTCCAGCCTGATGGGAGGAGCCTCATAGGAGAAATCTGGTCTTCCTTTTCTGGGTATAGGGCAGTCGCCTAAATTGGTAGCTGAGGAAGGGATTCATCAGGGGAGTGAGGGGTACTCCCACAGACAGACTTCATCCTTTCCCATTGCAGCCTCTGCTCCCTCGACGGCTTCTCATTTTTCCATCTCTCGATCTCTGTCTTGTCTATTGCATATTGAGTGGATTCAAGTGCCAAACAAGCACGGTGAAAGTGAAAAACAGACAACCCTCCAGGCACAGGAAGGGCGGCAGGATGACAACTATCGGAGGTAGAAATTTACTGCGTTCAGGCCGCTGTCCTTGGACACAGGAGACAAGCTGAAGTCCACAGAGATTCCGAGCGTGGGCTTGGGATGGAGCTGTCTACATCATAGTAAAAAGCACAGAAAATGCGATTCTTTTCTCCTACGCAACTGCTCACCCACGGGCCGTGGTGACCCCTTTTGCAAGCACATCTTTTGCAAGTACAGCAGTGGTGAGCAGGCTCTGGCTTTGCAGCCAGTGGGCTAGTTCCGGTGCTTTGCCTCAGAAAAGAATTTGAGAGGGAGTCCAAAGTAAAAGTAAGCAAGAGAGTTAATTGCAAAGTGCAAGTGCACTCTGACAGCCGATCAGAGCGGCCGCTCAATGGTGAGGCAGCACTGTCTGACGCTGGGGAAACCCCCTATAAGGAGTGGGAAGGTGTGGCTCTTAAGCATGTTCTGGGTGGTCTCTTGGGCGCGCATGCGCAATGGCTGTACATGCTAGTGCATACGTCGCATGTCTCATTAGCCCCTTTAGTCTCCACCCCGGGGAGACTATTGTACTGACCTACGATCAGCCCCCTGGATGGAGACTATTGTAATGGGCATAAGTCAACCCAAGGTCACTAAGCATGGGTTTCTGCACCTGCGCGAATGTGGGGACTTTCCTTTCTGCCCTTTTACCTCCTCGCTCCTGGATGTTCTGACCACGAGCCCAGGATGCGGTTTGTGCGCTGTCGGGCGGTTTGTTCGCTCTCCCTCTGTTTGGCAAGTTTGTTTCCCTTTAAGGAAAGCCGTGACCCGCTTGTCTAACCTGCTTCCGCTTGATGCAGCAGCACTTGGGGCAGGTGTAGATCACTTCCTGGGGCTGCAGCGGCGCACTCTCCGTGTATTCTTTTGTAGCCTTTCCTTTGGGTATCACCCTGGGGTCAGTGAGCGTGGTTCTCAGCTGGGACAACAGGCAAACACCACCAAGAGGTTAAGATGTCCTCATTGACCGCAGAGCACCAGAAGTCTTCGGAAGGCAGCAGCATGACAGACGTCACCACAAAGTCTGCATGGAAGACCAGAAGCCACATCATGACAATGCAGATCACGCCACAGCCATCGCAGTGACCCAGACCCCGTCTGCCACATCAGCCTCAGAGAAAGAGGAGAGTGACAAAGAGTCATTATTGTCATTTTCAGTCGGGAGGGGAGGATGCTCCGTGTCCTGGAGCCTGTGTCCTGATGGCTGTGTGGCTTCCCTGACCCGCCCTCAGGTGCAGACGGCAGGTGCATCTGCATAAGGGGGACACCCACAGACACCTGACACTAGCTGTGCAGGAATTCCAGGGAGAGCATATCAGGATCTGATGCACAATGCTTGGGTGTTTTAGCACCAGATGTCTAAGATCTGCTCACAAATGATTTCTAAACATCACTTGAACACTTTGTGCCTTTTCTTCAGGATCTAAGGTGCATGCTGTCGTGTGTGATAGGATCTGAGGCCCAGGCGGGGTTGGCCGGCACTGCAGCTCCTCCCTGCCTGCTGCATCACCAAGGCCAGGATGCCTCATGCAGCCACACTCATGGCTAAGCCAGAGTGGACCCGGAGCTCATCTCTGTCCGCTCCATGCCACCGGCCAGTCAGAGGGAGGCGGCCGCCAAGCAGACACTGGAGCCCAGATCGGCATGGCCCCTGGGAGTCTCACCCAATTTTTAAATTCCTGGTCCTGTTTTACAACCAGCCGCTTTTACCCTCAACAGGCTACTCTTTCCTTGCACCATTAACATATTTATCAGCAAGGCCATTGTGAATGGCTGCAGGGCATGGTGGTATAATCCTGAAGCCAAGTTTGAATGACCAGTGTCCTTGCTGGAGTTCCAGGTTGTTCCTAAATTCACTGTTAGTAGTATGTACAAAAGTTCTCTGAAAAGGACTTTGGAGGAAAAAGACTTTATTCCAGTGATCAGTTTGCAAACCACAGAGGCTCCGTGTCTGGAGGTCAGTGGCATGATCATGGTTCACTGCAGCCTCAACCCTCCGGGCTCAGACGGTCCTCTCACCTCAGCCTCCCAAATAGCTGTACCACAAGCGTGCACGACCATGCTTAGCTAATTGTTTTTTTTCTGGTAGAGACAGAGTCCGCCTATGTTGCCCAGGCTGATCTCAAACTCGCGGACTCAAGCAGTCCTCCCACTTCAGCCTCCCTAAGTGCTGAGCTTATAGGCTTGAGCCACTGTGCCCAGCCAGTTCTTTCCATGTAAAAAATATATATAGACAATTTGTCCCAGAAGCACAGTATGGGATAGACAACATTCAGAGCAGTATATGTTCACAGACTGAGCAGAAGGTACAGAGATTCTCCATATACCAGCTGCCCCCGCACATGCATAGCCTCCTTATTACCAGCATCTCCACCAGAGTGGTACATTTGTCATATTTGATGAACCTCCCTTAATACGTTATTACCACTCAAAGTCCATCGTTTATATCAGGGTTCATTATCTTGTATACACACCAGCATGGACAGCTTTTGCCTAGCCCCATTTGTGAATCCGTAATGAATCCCAGCAGTACACTCATGTGGGAAAGAAATGAACCTTGCCCAGAGAAAAATCTGGCCTTCTGGAGCACCTCATCCAAAACCCCGTCTCTTCGGTCAGGAATAGCATCCACAGCCCCGGGGGCAGGAGACAGCCTGCGAAGCAGACCCAAGGAGCTCACAATCCGTTTCTGGAGCTCAGCTTTGTACCTTCTTATCAAGAGAGCAGAACGTCACAGTCCCTCCCAGAGCAAAGTCCTGCCTGGTGCAGCCAGAGTGGACAACTAAGGAACAGCCACTCTGCCCCATTTATCAGGCCTGGAGACCAAATGAAATGTTAACCTGGCATCTTTGAGGAGCTGTACACAAGGTGGAGGTTCTAACAGTGCCCTTACCCTCATGCTTGGGGCCCTGTCCAAGCAAACCCCAGCGCCTCAAACGCATGTCACCACTAGGGGGAGCCATAGAATTGCACAACGCATCAACCCGAATCTTTTGTCTACAACCTCCTGGTAGGGGTAAGAAGTGGATAGAGAAGGTGAGAGGCAGGAGGCCCCAATCAGCTTCCAGAGAACATAGGAGTGGAATGGGAAAAAAAAATGGCATTAACAATAGCAATTACATTATGAATAACCTCAGATGATAACTACTTCCTGTAGTTATCATTCCTGTTTGGTGAGATTGTAAATCTTTGTTTTCGGTTTTCTTTTTTTTTTTCTAGGGAGTTTAGCCCTTGTTGCCCAGGCTGGAGTGCAATGGCGCGATCTCGGCTCACTGCAACCTCCGACTCCCGGGTTCAAGTGATTGTGTCGCCTCAGCCTCCCAAGTAGCTGAGATTACAGGCGCCCGCCACCATGCTGAGCTAATTTTTGTGTTTTTAGTAGAGGCGGGGGTTTCCCCATGTTGGCCAGGCTGGTCTCGAACTCCTGACCTCAGGTGATCCAGCTGTCTCAACCTCCCAAAGTGCTGGGATTACAGGTGTGAGCCACCGTGCCTGGCGAGATTGTAAATCTTGACATAGGTTAGTCTCTGAGTGACAGGGTGGGAGTCAGGTGTCAGGAAGCATTTGGGGGTCAAAGAGGATGGTGGAGATTGGTACAGGGATCCCTGCAACTCTCTGAGTGAGCAGAAGAGGGCGCCCTGACCAGGGCAGGGAATGGTGAGTTGGATACACGGACGGACATAAGGGGTCGTCATGGTGCCATGGGAAGTCCACCGACTCTACCTCAGAAGGAAAAGTACTTGATCTCTGTGTGCCTCAGTGTCCTCATCTGCAAAGTGGACATCAGCTCCTACCTTTATAAGCCTAAGAACAAAAACCAGGCAGAATAAATGAACAACCACAGCAGCAACAACAAACAAGAAAAAGAGCCAAAAGCAAACAGAGAGATGAGCCCTTCTATCGTCGGACACCGAAATCCAGCCACAGTTAAAGCCAGGTCTACCCCTCAGATTTCCCAGACACCAGAAATCAAAGCTTTCTTTCATTAAAAGCCAAAAAAAAAAATGCTATAACATTGGATAGAAACAACTAAGATTTTATTTATTTGGTTATTTAAATTTTTTCTTTCTTTTTTTTTTTTTAAAGATGAAGTTTCACCATGATGGCCAGGCTGGTCTTGAACACCTGACCTCAGGTGATCCACCCACCTTGGCCTCCCAAAATGGTAGGATTACAGGCGTGAGCCACCGCGCCCAGCCAGAAACAACTATGATTTTTAATGTGAACATTAATTCTATTCTTGTAGTTCCTGGACATTGCCTGCTGTGTGAATTGTGAGCGAGGCAGCGAGCGCTGCTACAAAGCCCTATAGAGATGGAGATCACGCAGCAAATGACCAGTGGCTATGAGCATTAGAAACCCTGTGCTGGGCCAGGCGTAGTGGTTCACATCTGTAATCCCAGCACTTTGGGAGGTCAAGGCGGGCGGATCATTTGAGCCCAGGAGTTGGAGACCAGCCTGGGCAACATGGTGAAACACCATCTCTAAAAAACAGGAAAAAAGAGAAAACCTGTCCTGATAAATAATGACATCTCCACGTGCAAATCTTTCTCCAGAGGCACATTCCCATCCACTCAATGCTGCTCATCCTCCTTAAGGAATTGAATGAAGCTGAGCTTGATGGCTCACACCTGTAATGATTCCAGGTTAACATTTCATTTGGTCTCCAGGCCTTGAAGGCTCACACTTTGGGAGGCTAAGGTGGAAGGCGTACTTGACGCAAGGAGTTCGAGACCAGCCTGGTCAACATAGCGAAACCCCATCTCTACCAAAAATTCAAAATAATAGTGGGGCGTGGTGGCACACAACTGCAATTCTAGCTACTTGGGAGGCTGAGGCACAAGAATCTCTTGAACCAAGGAGGTTGACGCTGCAGTGAGTCAAGATCGTGCCGCTGCACTCCTGCCTGGGTGACAGAGAGATTCTGTCTCGAAAAAAAAGAAAGAAATTGAATGAGCTTTTGCCCAGTGAGGAGAGATTTCTTGTATGTAAATTCATGTACTCTTATTCATCAAAAGTTATTTTCTATGCACTTCACATTCTCATTGACTACAAAGAGAAATTCCTTGTACATATCAAAGCTTGATTAACTCACACACTATGCTTGAACATCCCTATGTGTCTCACCATGGGGTGGTTCCCTGGCCACCTTACCTTTTGAGCTTAAATCTTCCTTGGAGAAATCAGAATAATCTCAAATGAGATCATAATTTCCCACTAATTCCATGTGCAGCCTCCTATGTTTTCTCTGTTTCAACTTCAAAGTGTTATTTATTTTAGTTCCAAAAGGATGCGTTTCTTCATATTTTCATTTAGAAACAAGGAATAGGATCTAATTGTTGGACAAAAGTCAGAGATGGAAATTCTTGGAAAAAATCATACCTTTCTTTGTCAATATGCCCAATGCACCCTCAGAATCATTCTTATCATGTATATTAAGTGTGGGAATAGGTCAATGAGGGGTTGAACGTTGAACTTCTGGGGATTTGAACCCAGAAGTCCGAATTCCAGTTAACCTATTTGCTCATAAAAAATGGAGGAAAAAGCTGAACGTGGCCCCTCATGGTTGTCAGGAAGATGCTGTAGGAGCCTACAGGATGGAGGTGCTGCTCTCCCTGTCAACTGCAAGGACAGCATAAGCCATGAGCTGGGGAGACCTCACTTGCATGAGCATAGCTACCCAGAGAATGAAGATGGCTCCGGCACCTGCAGCTCACCATGAAGAGAGCAAGAAACAGCACCCTCAGGGTCACATTGGACATCAGTGATGTGCTGGTCTTGACCTGAGTTAGGGGATGTTCCCAGATTCCCCACTGCCTGGGCCAAAAATTAAACAAACATTTAAAAAAATAAAACACTTCTTTTCCAGATTAAACTATTGTTTTTCATTTTTGTTTCTTGCAATAAAAATAAAATGAAACTATTGAAAAATGAGCAGAGGCTTTGCTATAAGAAATTTCTATAGAGATGTGTTTTGTTCTGCAGGATTATTTGTTGATCTAAACTCATGGCATTGGAACTCTTGTGCATTGCTGATGCGAAAGTAAAACAGTGAAGTTGGTCTAGAGAGTAGTAGCAGGGTTCCTCAAAAAAAGTTAAAAATAGAATGATCTTGTGATCCAGCAATTTCACTTTCGGGTATATCTCCCAAAAGATCAAAAGCAGAAACTTGAGCACATTTTTACACATCTGTGTTCACAGAAGCATATTCACAATAGCTAAAAGGGAAAAGCAACCCCAGTATTCCTAAAAAGTGAATGAATAAACAATGTGTGTTATATACATACAATCGAATATTACTCAGCCTTAAAATAGAAGAAGAAGCTGGATCATGCCTGTAATCCCAGCACTTTGGGAGGGCGAGGCAGGCAGATCACTTGAAGTCAGGAGTTCGAGACCACCCTGGCCAACATGATGAAACCCTGTCTCTACCAAAAATACAAAAATTAGCCAGGCATGATGACCTGTGCCTGTAATCCCAGGTACTCGGGAGACTGAAGCAGGAGAATCACTTGGACCTGGAAGGCAGAGGTTGCAGTGAGCCTGGATCATGCCACTGCACTCCAGTCTGGGCAACAGAGCAAGAATCTGCCTCAAAAAAAAAAAAAAAAAAAAAAATCGGCCGGGTGTGGTGGCAGGTGCCTGTAATCCCAGCTACTCAGGAGGCTGAGGCAGGATCACCTGAACCCAGGAGGCGGAGGTTGCAGGGAGCCAAGATCACGTCATTGTACTCCAGCCTGGGCAACAAGAGCAAAACTCTGTCTCAAAAGAAAACAAACAAACAAAAAGGAGAAGCTAGCAGGAGACACTAGCACGTGTTGCAGCGTGGATGAATCTTAAGTATATTGTGCTAAGTCAGTCACAGCAGGACACAGTATGATTCTATGTATAGGAGGTGTGTAGAGTAGGCAGATTCACAGACACAGAAGGAACCGTGCTTGCCAGGGGCTGTGATCAGGAAGGAATACGGAGTTTTCACCTAATTGGTGCAGTTTCAGTTTGGGAAGATGAAGAAACTTCTTGAGCTCAATTGTGGTGATTCATAACAATGTGAGTGTGCTTGGTGCCACTTCTCTGAACACTGAAAAATCGTTAAAATGGAAATTTTTTTCTTCTGTGTATATTGATTACGTAAAGTAATAACTATGTGCCTACATTTCTAATTCTTTTCTAAATTAATATTTTCATGGGAACAGGCTGAGGCTTCAGACCCTCGCCATGGTACTTGCAGGGCTTCCCCCCTACAAATGGTATGCAATTTTTTCTTCGTACGTTAAGGAGCCATTTTATTTACTTTATTCTGTGACGTCCCATTTATAGTGTCTGCTCAGCTTTCCAGAGTGATTTTGCCTTTTATTATTTATTCTTGGAGGCTCTCTTCAGTTTGAGAAATTACTGAATATCAGTAAAATGCATTCCAAATACATATCCCAATATGCCATGTGGCTTTTTTCTTTCTTTCTTTCTTTTCTTTTTGGAGAAGGAGTCTGTCACCCAGGCGGGAGAGCAGTGGCACAATCTCGGCTCACTGCAACCTCCACCTCCCAGGTTCTAGTGATTCTCCTGCCTCAACTTCTCGAGTAGCTGGGATTATAGGCATGCACCACCACAGATGGTTAATTCTCTTTGGTATTTTTAGTAGAGATAGAGTTTCACCATGTTGGTTGGCCAGGCTGGTCTCGAACTCTTGATCTCAGGTAATCTGCCCGCCTCAGCCTCCCAAAGTACTGGGATTACAGGTGTGAGCAATCGTGCCAGCCCCATGTGGCTTTTTCTTAGCTGTCCATGATGTTTGCAATGTAAAGGGATCCATTTATTCCTGCAGCCATACTTTTACTGGTGCCAATTACCCCCATGCAGAATTTATTAAAACAAATCTCGAGCGGGTGCAATGGCTCACATCTGTAACCAGAACAATGTGGGACGTCAAGGCGGGTGGATTTTTGAGGTCAGGAGCTCAAGACCAGCCGGACCAACATGGTGAAACCCCATCTCTACCAAAAATACATAAATTAGCTGTATGTGGTGGCACACGCCTATAATCCCAGCTACTTAGGAGGCTGAGGCAGGAGAATTGCCTGGATCCAGGAGGTGGAGGTTGCAGTGAGCCAAGATCGCGCCACTGCACTCTAGCCTAGGAGACGAAAACAAAAACCAAAAACAAAATAAAACAAAAACCTCCCTGCTTTTCCTCCTGTGTCTTGTGGCTGAATTCCACCCTCCACCGCAGCCTGTACACCCTGTCTCCCTCCAGCCCTGCAGATCTCTTTGCATTTTCTGGAAGTGCTCAGGCTTTGGTCATCTTTGCACTTTCGGTTCCTTCTTAATGGAATGTGCTTCCAGCCCTCATTATCTAGCTACCCCTGCTTGTCCTTCGTATGCTACTTCATGTGTGAAGTAGGTGTGCCTCCTTCAGGAAGCCTTCCTGGATCACATAATTTACCTGGTCTCATATACATTGACATCCCCAAGGCTACTGGAGCCTGCGTCACCTCCACCACATGTCATGTGGCCTCGTGAGCACCTGTTCCTAAGTCCTGCTACCAACCAGTCTCTGATTTCTGGGAGTGAGCGCCTCTCAGAGGCACAGTGATAAGTTAGTAAACTGATATCAGGGGAGGATCCGGATAAAGAACAAGAAAGTTCAGGGAGAACCTGGAAGCTGAGGTGTCAGCAAGAGCATTGAAGAGGACGTGGAATATGGACCTAAACTGGCATCTTATCTGAGTGCCCTGTAAAGCCCGAGAGCCTTCCTCTGTGATTTCTGGGGCCCAAATCCAGCCAAAAAGGGCCCATCAATGCAGAGAGGAATCTAAACCATGCTATATAGAGAAATTGGGGCTTGAGCCAGGCTCTGATCCCAGGCTCACCCCCTCTTCCTGGATCCATCTCACAGAGTCTGTTTCTATCAGTCTTTGCTTGTGAGTCTGAATCTGTTCCTCTATGTGGTCTCCTTAGGTGTCCTTCTTCTTTCTCTCAACCTCTTTGTCACTCTGACCCTCTGTCTCTTTTTCTCCAGCCTCCACAACCCTGAGAAATGGGTCATCTCTTCAGGTTCTGGAAGGACAGCCCCTGCACCTGGTCTGTGCTGTTGATAGCAATCCTCCCGCCAAGCTGAGATGGGCCCAGGAGAACCTGATCCTGAGTCCCTCACAGCCCAACCCCGGGGTGCTGGAGCTGCCTCGAGTGCACTTCGGGGATGAAGGAGAATTCATCTGCCGAGCTTGGAACCCTCTGGGCTCCCAGCAAGTCTCCCTGAGGCTCTTTCTGCAGAGTGAGTGTCAAGGGGCTGCACACCAGACCCCCTCCCTCCCAACGACCTTTCCTCTCAGGTCTCTGAACAAGGAGTCCACTGGGCTCGCCGAGAGAATAGGGCTATGCTCAGCTCAGCCTTAGCTTCAGCTGTGAGGCCAGGAATGTCTCCGGGCCAGAGCCTTCTGTTTACTGCTCTCAGTCTCAGTAGGGGATGAGGTGAGCCCGGGCTGTTTTCTCACATGCAGGGACGCAGGAAGAACTGGTAGAAGCCATGTCCAATTATCAGGAGAGGAACAATAAGGAATTGTGGCTTAGCAAGTGAATCCACCTCATGCACCTTTGTGCAGGGAAATTGGGGCCCACGGCAGAGGTGGTTCTGGTGGCCATCGGGGAGGCTGCAGTGAATATCCTGCTTCTCTTCCTCTGCCTCATCATCCTCAGGTGAGCACTGCCCCAGGGAGCAAAGGGAGGTGCGGGGAAGGCAGAGGACACAAGGCTGAATTTGAGTCCCAGTGCTGGAGGGACCTGAACCAGTCAAGAGAGCCTGGGCCAGCAGAGGCTCAGCTGTGGTGAGAATTTCACACCGGACGATGTTTTCTGTACCCAACTTTGCTGCATGTCCAGGGTGAGAGGTTCCTTCCCTCATCGTGGAGGTCTTGGGATTGAACCTGCTCTTTCCACATCAGTCCCCTCCAGCCCCTTAGCAGGGCACAGGGAAGTGAGTCTGCTGCCCCCTGCACCCTGATTTGGCCACAATCACAGGCCCTTGTCTCTTCACAGAGTGAAGTCCCACAGGAGGAAGGCAGCAAAGGCAGCTGCAGGTGTGGAGGCTGCAAAGGTTGTCAAAGGTTAATCTCTCAGGTGAGTGTTGAGGGCATCTCACCCTCCAACATCCTACTGGACACCTCCCCCTTGATGGCCCCCATGATTGCTCTGCTCAGCATGGTCCACCCATCTCCCTCCCCAAACCCTCTTCTTTTCCTGGGATCCCCATCCCACTGATGACACCGTGGTCCCGCCTCTTGTAACGGGTAAGTGACTATCTGGGGCCAGTGCACAGGCAGTAAAAAGAATTTACCAAGACAGTTATAGGTGTAGAACTGCAGATTTATTAGCGAAAGTATGAAAATATGTTCTAACAGGCAGGCCAGCAAGAGGGGAGCTGACTGCAAAGAGACAAAGCCTTGTCCCAGCAAGCCTTTATAGGACGGTGCTTGTGCTGGAGAGGGACGTGTGGAGTACTGATAATGCCAAGGTTGCAGTGAGGTAACTTGCACTTTTCTATCAGCTGAGGGTCTGGTGATAGCTGGGCACAGAAAAGTGATGAGCTATTTGTGCAGAGGGGCTACCTGTCCTGAACCGTGAGGGAAGGCAGGCTTGTAGCTTACCGGCTTTCTCTCTCTCTTTGCCTGCTCCCAGCAGCCTGACTCCTTTTCCTCATTAGGTCTCAACACTTCTTTTTTTTTTTTTTTTTTGAGAGAGAGTCTCTGTCACCAGGCTGGAGTGCAGTGGCGTGATCTCAGCTCACTGGAACCTCCACCTTCCAGGTTCAAGTGATTCTCCTGCCTCAGCCTCCCGAGTAGCTGGGACTACAGGCCTATACCACCATGCCCTGCTAATTTGTGTATTTTTAGTAGAGATAGGATTTCACCGTGTTGGCCAGGATGGTCTCAATCTCTTGACCTCGTGATCTGCCCGCCTCAGCCTCCCAAAGTGCTGGAATTACAGGCGTGAGCCACGGTGCCAGACCAGGGCTTGACACTTCTAAAGTCAGAAACAGAGTGTGAGTCTCCACCTTGATCTTCCTCCTTCCTCCACGGCCCATAAATCATTAACTCTTGTCCTTCTTCATCCTAAGCAGGGTTCATGGTGGAGCCTTTTTCTCCATCCTGACCCTGGTCATGCCTTGGGCCTCACCTCTTCCCTGGTCACTAAAACCCCCTCACCTTTTGCCTCTGTCTCTCCCCAGCACAGGCCTCCAGACCCTGCTTCCAGAACCTGGGAGGCAGAGGTTGTGGTGAGCCCAGATTGCACCATTGCACTCCAGCCTGGACAACAAGAGTGAAACTCCATCTAAAAAAAAAAAAAAAAAAAAAATCTTGAACTTGAACCTCATCACATCTGTAAAGCCCCGTTGTATTTTTTTTTTTTTTTAAACCCGTGGCTCTGGGCTCTGCAGGGTAAAAGTTCCTTTATCTTGTGCAGCAACATATTAACAGCTTCCAGGTGATGCAGGATTTTTTGCTCCTGAGCTAAGCTAGGTCCAGGTTTTTGTCTCATGGCCAGGAAAAATTAGGCATGTGGACACTAGAAGAGGGAGTGAAGTAGAATTTATTAAGCTAAAGGAAAGCTCTCAGCAAAGAGAATGTTCCTGAAAGCAGGTTCCCGGTTACCCCCTCACACATGAATAGGTTTTTTTGTTGTTTTGTTTTGTTTTATTTGTTTTTTGGGGGTGGGAAGGAAGGAGTATTGCTCTTGTTGCCCAGGCTGGAGTGCAGTGATGTGATCTCGGCTCACTGCAGCCTCCATCTCCTGGGTTCAAGTGATCCTCCTTTCTCAGCCTCCTGAGTAGCTATGACTACAGGCATGAGCCACCACGCCTGGCTAATTTTGTACTTTTAGTAGAGATGGGGTGGACATCTTTGGGGGCCATTACCCTGTTGACCACTTCATCTAATCAGGTCTGGGCATTATCATAATATGTATGTAAGTTGTAAGCAAAGAAGACATAAATGGAGTCCAGGAAATGTGGAATTAATTAATGGAATAGGCAACAATGATCCTGTTCCCAGGCCCCTCATACACCTCCTCCTGTCTGATGAGATCCTGCCTTCCCTTTCATCAGGGCTCGCCAGCAGCATCCTGTCCCTGAGCAAGTGTCTCCCCTCCTATGCTGAACAGGAGACAGACCAGCCCCAGATGGAGCCATGAAGGTGGAGCCCAGGCTGGGGGTCAGGCTGGGTGCTGCTGAGCTGGTACGGGGGGCTCCTGGATGAGGCAGCTGAGTGCACATGGTCTAGACTCTCGGGGTGACATGGAAAGAGTCCCAGTCATGGGATCCTGTTAGCAACAGGAAGCTGTCTGTCTGTTCCTGGGTCACTGCAGCAGCAGCGGGCTGCAAGCAGCAGGCACAGGAGGGCTCCACTTAGGTCCATCTCTGTGCTCTCTCTCTCTCAGAGGTGCTCCCTGAACTCCTGCCCAGGGGACTTTCTGCAGCTCCAGGGAGCCCCATCTGGCCTCCTGGGCTAGCCCCTTCTTTATCTTCCTGGCTGTGCCTTTCTATCCACAGATCATTTCATGGGTTACCCATGTTTTTGGGAGCAAGGGTCCTGTTGTTCTGTAAATAACAGTTAAGAAAGTGAAAAGAAAAGTGAACAGACAGGGAAAATATCTGAAATGCACATATCTGACTTAGGTCTTGTATCCAGAAAATATAAAGGACTTTGGCAAGAAAACAACGAGCCAACAAAACCCAGTTGAAAAAGAATAAGCTAAAGAATTGATCACACGATTCACAAAGACAAACAATGTCATTAGCCATGAAATCATGCCCAGCATCATTCCTTAATAGGGAACCAAAATGAAACCAGGAGATGCCCCTCCACCCCGATTACAGTAGCACAAAACAAGGACGTCTCTCTCGGCCACTGAATGGTGGCAGCATTGAGGAAGGGACATTCTTTCTGCACTGCCTCCTAAAACAACGTGCTTTTTTGCTTTGCATGAAAACATCCTGCATGACTCTTATTTTGGAGGCATTCTTGAAGTTTCTCATGTCCACATGCTAAATACTAAAAAAAAAAAAACTTTCTCATTTCTATTTTTGAATGCCTAATAGGCTATTTTTTTTTTTTTTTGAGATGGAGTCTCACTCTGTCACCCAGGCTGGAGTGCAGTGGCACAATCTTGGCTCACTGCAACCTCCACCTCCCAGGTTCAAGCCATTCTCCTGCCTCAGCCTCCCGAGTAGTTGGGACTACAGGCACCCACCACCATGCCCGGCTAATTTTTTTGTATTTTTAGTAGAGACGGGGTTTTATCATATTGGCCAGGTTGGTCTCAAACTCCTGAGTTTGTGACCCGCCCACCTCAGCCTCCCAACTAATATGCTAGTTTATATTGTGAACTATGTACTGGGTTCTAGTGGAGGGAAGAGTTTCCCTGTGCCCTCAGAGGGTGCAATAATTAAGTTTACTAAACAGACAACAGGCAGATCATCAAGAGAAAAGGGATCAAGGTCCCTGCAGTCTCTGGGGCTGGGAGTTTCTGTTGCTGTCTGCAGAGGGATGAGCTCTAACTGTGTGTGGGTCTGAGGATCCTCTTCTGTGCAGGGCTGAGGTCTCCAGCTCCTCCCCAGCTCCCCATGAATCCCTGAAGCCCACCCCCCCAACTCCCTTCCCCTTTTCTGCTCACACAGTGAGCCCTGGCCTCAGAGTTGCTGCAGGGGCTGCGGCTGTCCCTGCAGTGGGCAGGTGGATGGTCCCGAGGGAGGGGCTGTGGGGCTGGGTGGAGCTGAACCTACATCTCCATAGGGGCCCTGGCTCAGAATCCAAGATTCCAGCAGGAAGTGCCCAACTTGGTAACAGCACAGGAGGGTCTGAGAGAGTGAGATGGGCACTGCTCTGTCTTCTACCTGACAAATGGTTGGAATGATTCTACCCCAGTTATGGTTACTACCTCAGGAGTGGGGCCCCAGGTCTCTAGCCTCTCTCTGCATGACCCTTTCAGGAAGCTCATATCCTAGTCCTACCTGTGCCTGGAAGACGCCCATAAATTTCTGTCTGGTTCAGCCTGTTCTGAGCACGATTGATTCCCCCTGGAGAGGCCCCACCCATGTGAGTCAGCTCAGTCAGTGTCCTATAAAGCTCTTTACACATCTCTGAATTTCACCCAAGTCTTCCCATGAGTTGGGGGTTTTGCAAACTTGACTTCTGGAAAATGTCTGAAATCCCCCCCTTCCTTCATTCCCATGGCCACAGTCCTACCTCAAGTCTCTAACTTTGTTCACCTGGACCCAGGTGACACCTTGAGCTGCAGCAGCTTCCCTCCTGGCCTAGCAGTCTCCAGTCTTGCTCCCTCCAGCCAACCACAATTTGGGCCCCAAAGAAGGGTCTCTCTCTAACCAGATCTTTCCGTGTCCCTTCCCTACTCAGATCCTCCCCTGGCTCCTGTGGCCCAGGAGAAAACCCAAGTGCATCACCTGTCTTGGTTCTTCTTAAGTGGCTGGAACCACAGGGGTGAGCACCCTCCACGGTTTTGCACATCAAGGCCAGTCGTCCTGGGTCGTTCTCTCCACGTCCTGATACGGCCAAGTCCTCCCCATGTTTCCATGCCCCTGTCGCAGGATCATTAAGGTGCCTCCTCACCCCTGCATGCTGGGGGTCTTCGCCCCTACTTGCTCTTGCTTACAGTCCTTGTCTCAGAGAGGCTGTTTCTACTCCTAAGCCTGGGGAAGACACAGGGAGAGAGAGGAGGGCCTCTCAGTCCTGCCCCCCAGCTCTTTCAGTTTCCCTAGTCCCGCAGATTCTGGGCAATGCCCCGTCTCTGCCGATGCAGGAGGGCAGTCCCTGCACGTGGTCTGTGATGCTGACAGCAGCCCCTCTGCCAGGCTGAGCTGGTCCCAGGGCAGCCTGACCCTGAGTCCCCCCATCCCTTGTATCCCCAGGTCCTGGACCTGCCCCAGTTGGTTTTAGGGAATGGAGAATTCACCCACTGGGCTCAGTCCCTGCTGGGCTCCTGCCACATCTCCCTGAGCCTGGCTGTGCGGGGTGAATGTTAACAGAACATCTGCTTCTGTTGGGGGTGGGGCAGCTTAGGCAAGGGAAGAGTAGGCTGAGGACAGTCCCACCTCTGTTTTCCTTCCCCTACCCCCACCCTGTACAGCCTGTTCCTGCTCCCACATTTCTGGAGAGCAGTGGAGTTCCTGGCTTCTGCTCCTCAACCTGCTCAGGAGAACCATAATGGGAGCGGCTTTCTTCTAACCTATGATGTCACCTGGATCTACTACACAGAGAAGCCCTCTCAAGTTGTCCTATAACTTGAGCCCTCAAATCCATGGGTGGCTTCACCATCCTCTCCTCCACAGAGCACACCTTCCACAGCACTGGTCTCTCCTCTGAGAACTGTGTTTCCCACATAGGCTAAGGGGCTCCCAAGGGGATAGGGCTGCTTGTGGTGACTAAGCTTCCCCCTCAGAGTGGAGCTGAGGTCTGGGCTCCAGGGCCCCAGTGGGGGTGAGGGTCCTTCAGACCACATGTCCTAAGACTCTCACCCTGCACATGGCTGGAGCAAGGAGATCCTGGGTGCCTTGGTTCCACCTCCTATGCAGAATGACCTCTCTCCATCCCTCACCTTTGCTTTCCATACCTCTTCCTTATGGCTCTATAGGAATGGTTGTGAGGGTAGGTGAGGAAATAGACTGCTATGTGTTATCACTAATTCGAGTTATAATCCATGCAGTATCTTGCTCTCCATGCTTACTTTAATCTGGTTTTGATAGGCCACTAATTCATCCCCATAATATGTTGGTATAAACTCCATATTTTTTTTTTTTGAGATGGAGTCTTGCTCTGTCACTGAGGCTGGAGTGCAATGGCGCACCATCAGCTCACTGCAACCTCTGCCTCCTGTGTTCAAGCGATTCTCCTGCCTCAGCCTCCCGAGTAGCTGGGATTGCAGGTGCCTGCCACCACACCCAGCTAATTTTTTTGTATTTTTAGTAGAGATGGGGTTTCACCATGTCGGCCAGGCTGGTCTCGAACTCCTGACCTTGGGTAATCTGCCTGCCTTGGCCTCCCAAAGTGCTGGGATTACAGGCGTGAGCCACAACGCCTGGCCTGGGTTGACCTTTTTAAGGCACTTTAACTTTCACCCTCTCTTATGATAGGTCTAGTGTCCTCTTTATTCTAGGGCTGTTTTTATCTTCCTGGCTCTTGTTTTCCATCCACAGTAGAGGATCATTTCATGGATAACTCATGTTTTGGGGAGCAAGCGTCCTGCTGTTCTGTAAATAACAGGAGAGTAAAAGAAAATTTAACAGATGAGGAGGGGTAATATCTGAAATGCACATATGTAGCAGGTGTCAGATCACAGACAGCTTTGGAATTTGACATACGGAGTTGAATCTTATTTTGGAAAACTAATATTTCAAGTGCGTGTCATGTCACACTCAGACACCAGCAAGTAACTATTATATGTGATGATAAAGTGCTGCACTTGCAAAATTTTTTCTTCGCTAGAAATTAGGGTGAATCTGCTGGGTGCACTGGCTCACGCCTGTAATCCCAGCACTTTGGGAGGCCGAGGTGGGCAGATCACCCAAGGTTAGGAGTTTGAGACCAGCCTGGCTGACATAGTGAAACTCCATCTCTACTAAAAATACAAAAATTAACCGGGCTTGGTGGTATGCACCTGTAATCCTAGCTATTCGGGAGGCTGAGGCAGGAGAATTGCTTGAACTGGGGAGGCAGAGGTTGCAGTGAGCCGAGATCGCACCACTGCACTCCAGCCTGGGCAACAGAGCGAGACTCCGTCGAAAGAAAAGAGAGAGAGAGAGAGAGAGAGAGAGAAAGAAAGAGAAAGAAAAAAGAAAGAAAGAAAGAGAAAAAGAAAAGAGAAATCAGGTTGAATCCAAGTTTCTCCTCTAGTGATACTTCACTCTCCTTCTTGCCCTGCAATGTGCTATTCTGACTTGAAGGGAAAGGATGGAGACCAGCTAAGAGCTCCTGGAATATACACGACCCCATCCCAGACAAAGCAAAGATGCATGACCTGAAAAGCCTTCGGGAGCGCATTTTCTTATGTGGATATCACACGTTTAATGTGCCTGGGTGGAAGTCATTTGAGAATAATGCTGTAAAGTGTGTGTGAATGTTTTGAAGGGTTTTACATTGTTGGGAGGGTGGGTTTGGGGTGAGGAAATTGAGATGACCATGGTGACTTCTGTTTTGCTTTAATTTGATTCCCCTGGAGGAGATTTGGTTCTGAGGTGCAGTAAAAAGTAGACTTTTTGGAGAGTACTGTCTGCAAATCTGTCCCGAGTCTGGGATTTGTTCCCCTTGTAGCCTCCCGCCTGCAGGACCATGGACAGCGCGGGCTCCAGGGTCTGTGGCGCTACGGCGCCTGCGCTGGGATTGTAGCGCCCTCTGGGGACGGCGTCTGAACTGCGGCACAGCCCGAGGTGGGAGGAAGAACGCGGGACCGGCTCCGGAGCCCAAGGAACGCAAAGACGCTGGTCAGGGAAGGTCCAGATCCCCCTTCTCCCGGCAAAGCCTTTTGGGCTCCCTCGGGGTCTCAGCTGCAGCCACTCCTGGGCTCTCCATCCTCGCCGGGACCCTGGCCCTCGCCCCTCCCTCCTCAGGACGCGGTCCTCAGGCCACACCTGCGCCCCCCAGGGTGGGATCCTGTCAGGACCCCTGTCAGACCCCCCACCTCTCCCTCCCACCGTCCCCGCCCTTCCTCCCAGCGCCCACCTGTGCCCTCGTGCAGTTCCGGGGTCTGGAGCCTGGGTGGGGCTTTCTGAGTCCCTCCGTGTTGCATTAAGGGTGAAGAGCAGGCAGGCACCCCCTGCTGAATGAAGGAGAGGTGGGGGGTGGGGGGAGCTGGGGATCTGGTTTTGGAGGGAAGAAGCTCAGGGAAAACCCGAAGCTTCTCAGGCGAGAAGACAAGCGTGAGGCTGACCAGAAACGAGTCCCGGGGCCCCAGGCAGCCTCTCCAGTCCTGCCTGATCAAGGCTGGGAGGGCGGCTTGAGCAGGAAGGGCTGGGAGCAAGGGGAGGGGGCGGCGGGGACTCCGGCCTCGCAGGAGAAGGAGACCACAGAAACCACAGGAACTCAGAAAAGTGAAGAGGGGGGAATCGGAGGAGGCAGCGATGTGGAGAAACCTGTGGGAGGAGGGAGACGGTGCCGCTCTCCTGGCCCCTGTCAGCTGGTCCCATGGGTGTGAAATGCTCAAAGGCAGAAGTGGGACTGGGCCCAGGTCGGGGCCTTAGGGGTCAGCTCGTTAGGGACCCACCCCCACCAGGACCCAGGCACCCTTCCTCCCCTCACTCCTCCCTGGGAGAGGCCCTTTTCTGAGCTCTATGGAGAGGAAGGCATGATGTGCCCCCAATACAAGAGCTCCCCTGGAGGAAGGAGGCTGGTGTCCCCAGAGAAGGCTCAGGTTAGGTCACAGGGAAGCAGGGATCAAAGGGAAGGGCAAGCGGGGCGAGGTGGCTCACACCTGTAATCCCAGCACTTTGGGAGGCTGAGGCAGATGGATCACCTGAGGTCACGAGTTCAAAACCAGCCTGGACAACACAGTGAAACCCCGTCTCTACTGAAAATACAAAAATTAGCTGGTCATGGGGGCAGGTGCCTGTAATCCCAGCTACTTGGGAGGCTGAGGCAGGAGAATCGCTTGAACCCGGGAGGTGAAGGTTGCAGTGAGATCGCGCCACTGCACTCCAGCCTGAGCAACAGAACGACCCTCTCTCTCTCTCTAAAAAAAAAAGGGAAGGTGGATATTAGGGTCTGAACTGTATTCCCCTCCCCTCACCAAATTTGTGTTGAAGTCCCAACCTCCAATACCTAAGTACTTGCAGACAGAGTCTTTAAAGAGATACAGTCATTCTGCTGTATTCATGGGGGATTGGTTCCAGGACCCCTGCCTCTTCGATACCAAATCCATGATGCTCAGCTCCCTCACCCAGTAGTGTTTGCGTAGGACCTCTGCACATCCTCCCATCTCCAGGTTACTTATCATACCTGATACAGTGTAATGCTGTGTAAATAGCTGTTACGCTGTATTTTTAATTCATGCTGTTTTTTGTGGTTATGTTGGCTTTTGTCGGTTTTGTATTTGAATGCCATGATGGGCAGGTGGTTGAATCCTGGCATGTGGGACCCGTGCATACTAAGGGCCAACTGAAATGAGATCACTCATTTGGACTAGCGTGGGCCTAGTCCAATATGATATGAGTTTTTGTAAGTTCTTATAAGAGCAGGAGCTGAGGAAACAGACACCCACAGAGGGACAGCCATGTGAGGACACAGGGAGGAGTGGCATCTAGAAGCCAGGCAGAGGTCTAGGAAGGAACCACACCTTGGTTTTGGACCTCTAGCCCAGAAGTGTGAGGAAGTCAATGGTGTTTCAGCTCCTCTGTCTGTGGCACGCTGTTACAGCAGCTCAGGCGACTAATACAGTGGATGAGGCCATGGTGCACACCCGTAATCCCAGCACTTTGGGAAGCCGAGGCAGGAGGATCACTGGAGCCCAGGAGTTCGAGACCAGCCTGGCCAACATGGTGAAACTCTGTCTCTACAAAAACTATAAAAATTAGCTGGGCATGGTGGTGTATGCCTGTAGTCCCAGCTAGTTGGGTGGATGAGGTGGGAGGATCGCTTGAGCCCATAAGACTGAGGTTGCAGTGAGCCATGATCGCACCACTGCACTCCAGCCTGGGCAACAGAGCAAGACCTTGTCTCAAAACCAAAAACAAAAGTGTCATGAATGAAAGAACCAGGACAGGGCAGGGGCTGGGTCACCTCCTCCAGGAGGCCTCTCCTGACTTCCCTCCACCAGGAAGAGCTGACCGCTCCATCCGCAGGTCCCATCTTGAATGTCCAGCATCTGGGTCATTTAAGGGGCCCTTCTATGCTTTCCTGTTTCTAGAAATATTCGTTTACTAACCTGGGGTCCTGGAGGTGATCCACCATGGAGTATTCACCTCCAAGTCCCTCTAAAGCTCAGCACCTGGTACCCAAGGTGCATGGAGGTTGAAGGAGGAGTTCTGTGTCTCTGTGTGACCCACACAGAGTCATTTCAGGAACCGCTCAGTGAATGGACAACATCTTGTGGAGTTTACTCCATTCATTGCAAAGTCCCGCTTCCCTAGTCTGTTTCCCACACCCCCCCCCGCCTGCCTTTCCTCAAACTCCTCGCATCAGCATTACTTTTGGGCATATGTGTTCTAATCCCGATGGGTGTTCCAGTTGAATGACAGAGGAGGAAGGGAGACTGGGAAGTGGACGTAGGCCTGGTGGGGGCCGGAGGATGCCTCTGGGGAGCAAGGATCGAGAGCTCCCCAGGAAGCATGAAGTGTGGGAAGAAAGTTGCCCAGGTGTGAAGGCAAGAGACTGAAGGCACAATCTGTCCCAGTATAATCAATAACTGATTCCTTAGTTTTAGCAATGATACCAAAATATTTAGAAACAATCACATCATCAATTAATCAACCTTATTAAATCAGTATTCTTTATTTAATCTTTGCTTTAGTATAATAGCATAGAATCATTTTAGTCTTACAGTATAGAAACGATGAGGTGAAATATAATTAGAAAGTGAAGGGACATTGTGAGAAGTAATCAGGAGGTGAGAGTGAGAACCTTGCGGTATTGCCACTGCCTGCGAAGGCGCCCATTACTTAGCAGGCCATGAAGGAGAGTTTCCCTTTCACTGGGGAAGTTCAGAGAACACTCCACTCTGCCCAGCTCTCGAGGAAGGTCTGACATTAGCCAGGCCGGCCTGCAGACATCCAGTGGCTTAAATGCCTCTCTGTGGTGCTGTGGTCCGATGGTCACCATCCTTGTCCGCTTTCATGTTCCGATTTCTCACCTGGAGCTCTTTTTTTTTTTTTTTTTTTTTAAAAGATGGGGTTTCACTATGATGGCCAGGTTGGTCTTGAACTCCTGACCTCAGATGATCCACCCACCTCAGCCTCCCAAAGTGCTAGGATTACAGGTGTGAGCCACCGCCCCTGGCCGGAGCTCTATTTAAGTTCTTAGAAGTTGTGAGAAGAATAGAGGAATCCTAAAAGCCTTTGATCTTTCTGATAAGTGCATAGAAAGATGCTGACATATATGCCTCCCCTCCTTGCAGCAGCTACCTGAAAGGGAGGGGCCCCTGTACTGTCAGCATGTGATTTGCTTGACCCTATCAATCACCTCAGATGATTCACTCTCCTTACCCTGCCCCCCTGCCTTGTATACAATAAATATCAACGCATCCCAGCATTTGGGGCCGCTACTGGACTCTGCGCCTTGGTAGTAGTGGTCCCCCGGGCCCAGCTGAATTCTTCTCTTATCTCTGATTCTTGTGTCTTTCTTTCCTGTGATCTATTGTCTCTGCACACAAAAGAACACCCACTAGACCCTGCGGGGCTGGACCCTGCAATGAAGGGCTGAGCCTGATGCCACCCTAGGGTGGCCAGATTTAGAAAAAAAGAAATTCAACATGCTCAGTTAAATTGGAATCTTAGGCCGGGTGCAGTGGCTCACACCTGGAATCCCAGCATTTTGGGAGGCCAAGGAAGGCAGATCACTTGAGATCATGAGTTCAAAACCAGCCTGGCCAACATGGTGAAACCCCGTCTCTACCAAAAATACAAAAATTAGCTCGGCGTGGTGGTGGGTGCCTGTAACCCCAGGTACTCGAGAGGCTGAGGCAGGAGAATCATTTGAGTCCGGGAGGTGGAGGTTGCAGTGAGCAGAGATCATGCCACTTCTCACACCAGCCTGGGCTACAGAGAGAGACTCTGTCTCAAAAAATAAATTAATTAATTTGAATTTCAGATAAACAAATTTATTTTGCTTTTTGGTATAAGTATATCCCATGCAGCATTTAGGACATATTTATACTAAAAAATAGAAATAAAAACTTATCTTTTCTGTGAAATTCAGCTTTAACCAGACATCTTGAATTTTATCTGACAAGACCAGCCCCCTCCAGCAACTGTACCCACCATCTCCACCACCAGTTACCCCGATAAGGGGAGCTCACTGTGGACTTCCACTTCTGCTTTTTCAATGACCCAGGGCCCAGAGGAAGAGCCCCCATCCCACTGCCCTACCCACGGCCAGGCCCCCAGGGCAGACACAAGCCTGCCCTCCCTTCCTGCACTGGGAGCTCTGGAAGGACCAGCTCAACAAGCCCAAGGTCAGGCTGGGCCCCCAGGAGACCCAGAGGACAAGCGGGCAAGGTGGACAGGGGAGCGCCGAGGAAGGGAAAGGAGGCCTGTGACCTCAGGATCTGAAACTAATTTCACGCATCAGGCCCCACGGCTCAGCTTCCGCCCTCGGCTTCCCCCTTCTGCTAAGAGCCCTGAGCCATTCACAGCACCACCAGAGAATAGGCCCGTCTCAGGCAGGTCCTGTGCCTCTTATGCCGAGATGCTACTGCCGCTGCTGCTCTCTGCGCTGCTGGGCGGTGAGTGAGCTGGGGGCCAGAAAGGACCTGGGGTGGAGCTAGGACTGGGGTTGCAGGTTGAGCCTCTGTCTCCCCACAGGGTCCCAGACTATGGGTGGGAGTTTCTCAATCGAAGTGCAGAGGTCGGTGACAGTGCCAGAGGGCCTGTGTGTCTCTGTGCCTTGCAACCTCTCCTACCCGCAAATGGACTGGACAGAGTCTACCCCAGCTTATGGCTACTGGTTCCGAGAAAGGGCTGAGACAAGCAAGGTTGCTCCAGTGGCAACAAACCACCCATATCGAGAGGTGGACATGAGCACGCAGGACCGATTCCAGCTCACTGGGGATCCCGGCAAGGGGAGCTGCTCCTTGGTGATCAGAGACGCACAGATGCAGGATACGGGAGGGTACTTCTTTCGGGTGGAGAGAGGAAGCTATGTGAGATTCAACTTCTTGAACAGTTTCCATCTAAAAGTAACAGGTATGGAATAGGGTGGGAACTCCTGCCTCTCACACTGGGGAGGGACCCTGGGGACCGGCCGTGGGCTGAGCAGAGATGGCTCTCAGGGACCCCTGCAGCACTAGCACCCCCTACCCTGTCTCTGTCCCAGATCTGACTCAGAAGCCTGACATCTACATCCCTGAGACCCTGGAGCCTGGGCGGCCGGTGACGGTCATCTGTGTGTTTAACTGGGCCTTCAAGAACTGTCCACTCCCTTCTTTCTCCTGGACGGGGGCTGCCCTCTCCTCCAGAAGAACCAGACCAAGCAGCCCCCACTTCTCAGTGCTCAGCTTCACGCCCAGACCCCAGGACCACGACACCGACCTCACCTGCCACGTGGACTTCTCTAGAACGGGTGTGAGCGCACAGAGGACCGTCCGACTCCGCGTGACCTGTGA